>CATKUP010000873.1:0-53000 GCA_949786385.1 Onychomys leucogaster
AGAACTGTGCCCTGTGTTACCCTTCAGAAACGGAGTTAAATGCCAGGCGTGTGTCTTCCTACAAGCAAGACTTCGTTTCAGGTAAACGCAGTCACTTTTCAGCTCAAACAAAGCTTCATTGTTCACGAAGCTCACACGTTTCTCGCTCTTAAGTGAAAAACATTGGATGTTAGAGAACCTGTGGTTTGTATCAGTTTCAGAAACAGAGTTTAACTAGATATGGTCCGTCTGTAGGAAACACAGTTCTTTTATTCTGAGCACACTCACGTTTCCCTCTGTATTAGAGACTCTAGAAAGCAAGAGCGTGCTTCTTGCTCTAAAGCAGAGTGTGTTTCATGGATGAGAACTGTGCCGTGTGTTTCCCTTCAGAAATGGACTTAAATGCCAGGCTCTGTGTCTCCCTTCAAGCAAGACTTGGTTTCAGGTAAACGCAGTCACTTTTCAGCTCAAACGAAGCTACATTGATCACGAAGCTCACACGTTTCTCGCTCTTAACGGAAAAGCATTGGATGTTAGTGGACCTGAGGTTTGTATCAGTTTCAGAAACAGAGTTGAACTAGATATGTTCCCTGTGTTAAGGAAACACAGTTCTTTTGTTCTGAGCACACTCACGTTTCCCTCTGTATTAGAGATTCTAGAAAGCAAGAGCGTGCTTCTTGCTCTAAAGCAGAGTGTGTTTCATGGATGAGAACTGTGCCGTGTGTTTCCCTTCAGAAATGGACTTAAATCCCAGGCTCTGTGTCTTCCTTCAAGCAAGACTTGGTTTCAGGTAAACGCAGTCACTTTTCAGCTCAAACGAAGCTACATTGATCACGAAGCTCACACGTTTCTCGCTCTTAACGGAAAAGCATTGGATGTTAGTGGACCTGCGGTTTGTATCAGTTTCAGAAACAGAGTTGAACTAGATATGTTCCGTGTGTTTAGGAAACACAGTTCTTTTGTTCTGAGCACAGTCACGTTTCCCTCTGTATTAGAGATTCTAGAAAGCAAGAGCGTGCTTCTTGCTCTAAAGCAGAGTGTGTTTCATGGATGAGAACTGTGCCGTGTGTTTCCCTTCAGAAACAGAGTTAAATGCCAGGCTCTGTGTCTTTCTACAAGCAAGACTTCATTTCAGTAAACGCAGTCACTTTTCAGCTCAAACGAAGCTACATTGTTCACGAAGCTCACACGTTTCTTGCTTTTCACTGAAAAGCATTGGATGTTAGAGGACCTGTGGTTTGTATCAGTTTCAGAAACAGAGTTGAACTAGATATGGTCCATGTGTAGGAAACACATTTCTTTTGTTCTGAGCATACTCATATTTCCCTCTGTATTAGAGACTCTAGAAAGCAAGAGCGTGCTTCTTGCTCTAAAGCAGAGTGTGTTTCATGGATGAGAACTGTGCCGTGTGTTTCCCTTCAGAAACGGAGTAAATGCCAGGCTCTTTGTCTTTCTAAAAGCAAGACTTCGTTTCAGGTAAACGCAGTCAATTTTCAGCTCTAACGAAGCTACATTGTTCACGAAGCTCACACGTTTCTCGCTTTTCACTGAAAAGCATTGGATGTTAGAGGACCTGTGGATTCTATCAGTTTCAGAAACAGAGTTGAACTAGATATGGTCCGTGTGTAGGAAACAGAGTTCTTTTGTTCTGAGCACACTCACGTTTCCCTCTGTATTAGAGACTCTAGAAAGCAAGAGCGTGCTTCTTGCTCTAAAGCAGAGTGTGTTTCATGGATGAGAACTGTGCCATATGTTTTCCTTCAGAAACGGAGTTTAATGCCAGGCTCTGTGCCTTCCTACAAGCAACACCTTCTTTCTGGTAAAAGCAGTCACGTTTCAGCTCTAACGAAGCTACATTGTTCACAAAGCTCACACGTTTCTCGCTCTTAACTGAAAAGCATTGGATATTAGAGGACCTGTGGTTTGTATCAGTTTCAGAAACAGAGTTGAACTAGATATGGTCCGTGTGTAGGAAACACAGTTCTTTTGTTTTGAGCACACTCACGTTTCCCTCTGTATTAGAGACTCTAGAAAGCAAGAGCGTGCTTCTTGCTCTAAAGCAGAGTGTGTTTCATGGATGAGAACTGTGCCGTGTGTTTCCCTTCAGAAACGGAGTTAAATGCCAGGCTCTGTGTCTTTCTACATGCAAGACATCGTTTCAGGTAAACGCAGTCACTTTTCAGCTCAAACGAAGCTACATTGTTCACGAAGCTCACACGTTTATTGCTTTTCACTGAAAAGCATTGGATGTTAGAGGACCTGTGGATTCTATCAGTTTCAGAAACAGAGTTGAACTAGATATGGTCCGTGTGTGTAGGAAACACAGTTCTTTGTTCTGAGCACACTCACGTTTCCCTCTGTATTAGAGACTCTAGAAATCAAGAGCGTGCTTCTTGCTCTAATGCAGAGTGTGTTTCATGGATGAGAACTGTGCCCTGTGTTTCCCTTCAGAAACAGAGTTAAATGACATGCGTGTGTCTTCCTACAAGCAAGACTTCGTTTCAGGTAAACGCAGTCACTTTTCAGCTCAAACGAAGCTACATTGTTCACGAAGCTCACACGTTTCTTGCTTTACACTGAAAAGCAATGGATGTTAGAGGACCTGTGGATTCTATCAGTTTCAGAAACAGAGTTGAACTAGATATGGTCCATGTGTGTAGGAAACACAGTCTTTTGTTCTGAGCACACTCACTTTTCACTCTGTATTAGAGATTCTAGAAAGCAAAAGCGTGCTTCTTGCTCTAAAGCAGAGTGTGTTTCATGGATGAGAACTGTGCTGTGTGTTTCCATTCAGAAACGGAGTTAAATGCCAGGCTCTGTGTCATTCTTCATGCAAGACTTCGTTTCATGTAAACGCAGTCACTTTTGAGCACAAACGAAGCTACATTGTTCAGGAAACTCACACGTTTCTCGCTCTTAACGGAAAAGCATTGGATGTTAGAGGACCTGCGGTTTGTATCAGTTTCAGAAACAGAGTTGAACTAGATATGGTCCGTCTGTAGGAAACACAGTTCTTTTGTTCTGAGCACACTCACGTTTCCCTCTGTATTAGAGACTCTAGAAAGCAAGAGCGTGCTTCTTGCTCTAAAGCAGAGTGTGTTTCATGGATGAGAACTGTGCCCTGTGTTTCCCTTCAGAAACGGAGTTAAATGCCAGGCGTGTGTCTTCCTACAAGCAAGACTTCGTTTCAGGTAAACGCAGTCACTTTTCAGCTCAAACAAAGCTTCATTGTTCACGAAGCTCACACGTTTCTCGCTCTTAAGTGAAAAGCATTGGATGTTAGAGAACCTGTGGTTTGTATCAGTTTCAGAAACAGAGTTTAACTAGATATGGTCCGTCTGTAGGAAACACAGTTCTTTTATTCTGAGCACACTCACGTTTCCCTCTGTATTAGAGACTCTAGAAAGCAAGAGCGTGCTTCTTGCTCTAAAGCAGAGTGTGTTTCATGGATGAGAACTGTGCCGTGTGTTTCCCTTCAGAAATGGACTTATGTGCCAGGCTCTGTGTCTCCCTTCAAGCAAGACTTGGTTTCAGGTAAACGCAGTCACTTTTCAGCTCAAACGAAGCTACATTGATCACGAAGCTCACACGTTTCTCGCTCTTAACGGAAAAGCATTGGATGTTAGTGGACCTGAGGTTTGTATCAGTTTCAGAAACAGAGTTGAACTAGATATGGTCCGTGTGTGTAGGAAACACAGTTCTTTTGTTCTGAGCACACTCACGTTTCCCTCTGTATTAGAGATTCTAGAAAGCAAGAGCGTGCTTCTTGCTCTAAAGCAGAGTGTGTTTCATGGATGAGAACTGTGCCGTGTGTTTCCCTTCAGAAATGGACTTAAATCCCAGGCTCTGTGTCTTCCTTCAAGCAAGACTTGGTTTCAGGTAAACGCAGTCACTTTTCAGCTCAAACGAAGCTACATTGATCACGAAGCTCACACGTTTCTCGCTCTTAACTGAAAAGCATTGGATGTTAGAGGACCTGTGGTTTGTATCAGTTTCAGAAACAGAGTTGAACTAGATATGGTGCGTGTGTGTAGGAAACACAGTTCTTTTGTTCTGAGCACACTCACGTTTCCCTCTGTATTAGAGATTCTAGAAAGCAAGAGCGTGCTTCTTGCTCTAAAGCAGAGTGTGTTTCATGGATGAGAACTGTGCCGTGTGTTTCCCTTCAGAAACAGAGTTAAATGCCAGGCTCTGTGTCTTTCTACAAGCAAGACTTCTTTTCAGTAAACGCAGTCACTTTTCAGCTCAAACGAAGCTACATTGTTCACGAAGCTCACACGTTTCTTGCTTTTCACTGAAAAGCATTGGATGTTAGAGGACCTGTGGTTTGTATCAGTTTCAGAAACAGAGTTGAACTAGATATGGTCCATGTGTAGGAAACACATTTCTTTTGTTCTGAGCATACTCATATTTCCCTCTGTATTAGATACTCTAGAAAGCAAGAGCGTGCTTCTTGCTCTAAAGCAGAGTGTGTTTCATGGATGAGAACTGTGCCGTGTGTTTCCCTTCAGAAACGGAGTAAATGCCAGGCTCTTTGTCTTTCTAAAAGCAAGACTTCGTTTCAGGTAAACGCAGTCAATTTTCAGCTCTAACGAAGCTACATTGTTCACGAAGCTCACACGTTTCTCGCTTTTCACTGAAAAGCATTGGATGTTAGAGGACCTGTGGATTCTATCAGTTTCAGAAACAGAGTTGAACTAGATATGGTCCGTGTGTAGGAAACAGAGTTCTTTTGTTCTGAGCACACTCACGTTTCCCTCTGTATTAGAGACTCTAGAAAGCAAGAGCGTGCTTCTTGCTCTAAAGCAGAGTGTGTTTCATGGATGAGAACTGTGCCGTGTGTTTTCCTTCAGAAACGGAGTTTAATGCCAGGCTCTGTGCCTTCCTACAAGCAACACCTTCTTTCTGGTAAAGGCAGTCACTTTTCAGCTCAAACGAAGCTACATTGATCACGAAGCTCACACGTTTCTCGCTCTTAACGGAAAAGCATTGGATGTTAGTGGACCTGAGGTTTGTATCAGTTTCAGAAACAGAGTTGAACTAGATATGGTCCGTGTGTGTAGGAAACACAGTTCTTTTGTTCTGAGCACACTCACGTTTCCCTCTGTATTAGAGACTCTAGAAAGCAAGAGCGTGCTTCTTGCTCTAAAGCAGAGTGTGTTTCATGGATGAGAACTGTGCCGTGTGTTTCCCTTCAGAAACGGAGTTAAATGCCAGGCTCTTTGTCTTTCTAAAAGCAAGACTTCGTTTCAGGTAAACGCAGTCACTTTTCAGCTCTAACGAAGCTACATTGTTCACGAAGCTCACACGTTTCTCGCTTTTCACTGAAAAGAATTGGATGTTAGAGGACCTGTGGATTCTATCAGTATCAGAAACAGAGTTGAACCAGATATGGTCCGTGTGTAGGAAACAGAGTTCTTTTGTTCTGAGCACACTCACGTTTCCCTCTGTATTAGAACTCTAGAAAGCAAGAGCGTGCTTCTTGCTCTAAAGCAGAGTGTGTTTCATGGTTGAGAACTGTGCTGTGTGTTTCCCTTCGGAAATGGACTTAAATGCCAGGCTCTGTGTCTTCCTTCAAGCAAGACTTGGTTTCAGGTAAACGCAGTCACTTTTCAGCTCAAACGAAGCTACATTGATCACGAAGCTCACACGTTTCTCGCTCTTAACGGAAAAGCATTGGATGTTAGTGGACCTGAGGTTTGTATCAGTTTCAGAAACAGAGTTGAACTAGATATGTTCCCTGTGTTAAGGAAACACAGTTCTTTTGTTCTGAGCACACTCACGTTTCCCTCTGTATTAGAGATTCTAGAAAGCAAGAGCGTGCTTCTTGCTCTAAAGCAGAGTGTGTTTCATGGATGAGAACTGTGCCGTGTGTTTCCCTTCAGAAATGGACTTAAATCCCAGGCTCTGTGTCTTGCTTCAAGCAAGACTTGGTTTCAGGTAAACGCAGTCACTTTTCAGCTCAAACGAAGCTACATTGATCACGAAGCTCACACGTTTCTCGATCTTAACTGAAAAGCATTGGATGTTAGAGGACCTGTGGTTTGTATCAGTTTCAGAAACAAAGTTGAACTAGATATGGTGCGTGTGTGTAGGAAACACAGTTCTTTGTTCTGAGCACACTCACGTTTCCCTCTGTATTAGAGACTCTAGAAAGCAAGAGCATGCTTCTTGCTCTCAAGCAGAGTGTGTTTCATGGATGAGAACTGTGCCGTGTGTTTCCCTTCAGAAATGGACTTATGTGCCAGGCTCTGTGTCTCCCTTCAAGCAAGACTTGGTTTCAGGTAAACGCAGTCACTTTTCAGCTCAAACGAAGCTACATTGATCACGAAGCTCACACGTTTCTCGCTCTTAACGGAAAAGCATTGGATGTTAGTGGACCTGAGGTTTGTATCAGTTTCAGAAACAGAGTTGAACTAGATATGTTCCCTGTGTTAAGGAAACACAGTTCTTTTGTTCTGAGCACACTCACGTTTCCCTCTGTATTAGAGATTCTAGAAAGCAAGAGCGTGCTTCTTGCTCTAAAGCAGAGTGTGTTTCATGGATGAGAACTGTGCCGTGTGTTTCCCTTCAGAAATGGACTTAAATCCCAGGCTCTGTGTCTTCCTTCAAGCAAGACTTGGTTTCAGGTAAACGCAGTCACTTTTCAGCTCAAACGAAGCTACATTGATCACGAAGCTCACACGTTTCTCGCTCTTAACTGAAAAGCATTGGATGTTAGAGGACCTGTGGTTTGTATCAGTTTCAGAAACAGAGTTGAACTAGATATGGTGCGTGTGTGTAGGAAACACAGTTCTTTTGTTCTGAGCACACTCACGTTTCCCTCTGTATTAGAGATTCTAGAAAGCAAGAGCGTGCTTCTTGCTCTAAAGCAGAGTGTGTTTCATGGATGAGAACTGTGCCGTGTGTTTCCCTTCAGAAACAGAGTTAAATGCCAGGCTCTGTGTCTTTCTACAAGCAAGACTTCTTTTCAGTAAACGCAGTCACTTTTCAGCTCAAACGAAGCTACATTGTTCACGAAGCTCACACGTTTCTTGCTTTTCACTGAAAAGCATTGGATGTTAGAGGACCTGTGGTTTGTATCAGTTTCAGAAACAGAGTTGAACTAGATATGGTCCATGTGTAGGAAACACATTTCTTTTGTTCTGAGCATACTCATATTTCCCTCTGTATTAGATACTCTAGAAAGCAAGAGCGTGCTTCTTGCTCTAAAGCAGAGTGTGTTTCATGGATGAGAACTGTGCCGTGTGTTTCCCTTCAGAAACGGAGTAAATGCCAGGCTCTTTGTCTTTCTAAAAGCAAGACTTCGTTTCAGGTAAACGCAGTCAATTTTCAGCTCTAACGAAGCTACATTGTTCACGAAGCTCACACGTTTCTCGCTTTTCACTGAAAAGCATTGGATGTTAGAGGACCTGTGGATTCTATCAGTTTCAGAAACAGAGTTGAACTAGATATGGTCCGTGTGTAGGAAACAGAGTTCTTTTGTTCTGAGCACACTCACGTTTCCCTCTGTATTAGAGACTCTAGAAAGCAAGAGCGTGCTTCTTGCTCTAAAGCAGAGTGTGTTTCATGGATGAGAACTGTGCCGTGTGTTTTCCTTCAGAAACGGAGTTTAATGCCAGGCTCTGTGCCTTCCTACAAGCAACACCTTCTTTCTGGTAAAGGCAGTCACTTTTCAGCTCAAACGAAGCTACATTGATCACGAAGCTCACACGTTTCTCGCTCTTAACGGAAAAGCATTGGATGTTAGTGGACCTGAGGTTTGTATCAGTTTCAGAAACAGAGTTGAACTAGATATGGTCCGTGTGTGTAGGAAACACAGTTCTTTTGTTCTGAGCACACTCACGTTTCCCTCTGTATTAGAGACTCTAGAAAGCAAGAGCGTGCTTCTTGCTCTAAAGCAGAGTGTGTTTCATGGATGAGAACTGTGCCGTGTGTTTCCCTTCAGAAACGGAGTTAAATGCCAGGCTCTTTGTCTTTCTAAAAGCAAGACTTCGTTTCAGGTAAACGCAGTCACTTTTCAGCTCTAACGAAGCTACATTGTTCACGAAGCTCACACGTTTCTCGCTTTTCACTGAAAAGAATTGGATGTTAGAGGACCTGTGGATTCTATCAGTATCAGAAACAGAGTTGAACCAGATATGGTCCGTGTGTAGGAAACAGAGTTCTTTTGTTCTGAGCACACTCACGTTTCCCTCTGTATTAGAACTCTAGAAAGCAAGAGCGTGCTTCTTGCTCTAAAGCAGAGTGTGTTTCATGGTTGAGAACTGTGCTGTGTGTTTCCCTTCGGAAATGGACTTAAATGCCAGGCTCTGTGTCTTCCTTCAAGCAAGACTTGGTTTCAGGTAAACGCAGTCACTTTTCAGCTCAAACGAAGCTACATTGATCACGAAGCTCACACGTTTCTCGCTCTTAACGGAAAAGCATTGGATGTTAGTGGACCTGAGGTTTGTATCAGTTTCAGAAACAGAGTTGAACTAGATATGTTCCCTGTGTTAAGGAAACACAGTTCTTTTGTTCTGAGCACACTCACGTTTCCCTCTGTATTAGAGATTCTAGAAAGCAAGAGCGTGCTTCTTGCTCTAAAGCAGAGTGTGTTTCATGGATGAGAACTGTGCCGTGTGTTTCCCTTCAGAAATGGACTTAAATCCCAGGCTCTGTGTCTTGCTTCAAGCAAGACTTGGTTTCAGGTAAACGCAGTCACTTTTCAGCTCAAACGAAGCTACATTGATCACGAAGCTCACACGTTTCTCGATCTTAACTGAAAAGCATTGGATGTTAGAGGACCTGTGGTTTGTATCAGTTTCAGAAACAAAGTTGAACTAGATATGGTGCGTGTGTGTAGGAAACACAGTTCTTTGTTCTGAGCACACTCACGTTTCCCTCTGTATTAGAGACTCTAGAAAGCAAGAGCATGCTTCTTGCTCTCAAGCAGAGTGTGTTTCATGGATGAGAACTGTGCCGTGTGTTTCCCTTCAGAAATGGACTTATGTGCCAGGCTCTGTGTCTCCCTTCAAGCAAGACTTGGTTTCAGGTAAACGCAGTCACTTTTCAGCTCAAACGAAGCTACATTGATCACGAAGCTCACACGTTTCTCGCTCTTAACGGAAAAGCATTGGATGTTAGTGGACCTGAGGTTTGTATCAGTTTCAGAAACAGAGTTGAACTAGATATGTTCCCTGTGTTAAGGAAACACAGTTCTTTTGTTCTGAGCACACTCACGTTTCCCTCTGTATTAGAGATTCTAGAAAGCAAGAGCGTGCTTCTTGCTCTAAAGCAGAGTGTGTTTCATGGATGAGAACTGTGCCGTGTGTTTCCCTTCAGAAATGGACTTAAATCCCAGGCTCTGTGTCTTCCTTCAAGCAAGACTTGGTTTCAGGTAAACGCAGTCACTTTTCAGCTCAAACGAAGCTACATTGATCACGAAGCTTACACGTTTCTCGCTCTTAACTGAAAAGCATTGGATGTTAGAGGACCTGTGGTTTGTATCAGTTTCAGAAACAGAGTTGAACTAGATATGGTGCGTGTGTGTAGGAAACACAGTTCTTTTGTTCTGAGCACACTCACGTTTCCCTCTGTATTAGAGATTCTAGAAAGCAAGAGCGTGCTTCTTGCTCTAAAGCAGAGTGTGTTTCATGGATGAGAACTGTGCCGTGTGTTTCCCTTCAGAAACAGAGTTAAATGCCAGGCTCTGTGTCTTTCTACAAGCAAGACTTCTTTTCAGTAAACGCAGTCACTTTTCAGCTCAAACGAAGCTACATTGTTCACGAAGCTCACACGTTTCTTGCTTTTCACTGAAAAGCATTGGATGTTAGAGGACCTGTGGTTTGTATCAGTTTCAGAAACAGAGTTGAACTAGATATGGTCCATGTGTAGGAAACACATTTCTTTTGTTCTGAGCATACTCATATTTCCCTCTGTATTAGATACTCTAGAAAGCAAGAGCGTGCTTCTTGCTCTAAAGCAGAGTGTGTTTCATGGATGAGAACTGTGCCGTGTGTTTCCCTTCAGAAACGGAGTAAATGCCAGGCTCTTTGTCTTTCTAAAAGCAAGACTTCGTTTCAGGTAAACGCAGTCAATTTTCAGCTCTAACGAAGCTACATTGTTCACGAAGCTCACACGTTTCTCGCTTTTCACTGAAAAGCATTGGATGTTAGAGGACCTGTGGATTCTATCAGTTTCAGAAACAGAGTTGAACTAGATATGGTCCGTGTGTAGGAAACAGAGTTCTTTTGTTCTGAGCACACTCACGTTTCCCTCTGTATTAGAGACTCTAGAAAGCAAGAGCGTGCTTCTTGCTCTAAAGCAGAGTGTGTTTCATGGATGAGAACTGTGCCATGTGTTTTCCTTCAGAAACGGAGTTTAATGCCAGGCTCTGTGCCTTCCTACAAGCAACACCTTCTTTCTGGTAAAGGCAGTCACTTTTCAGCTCAAACGAAGCTACATTGATCACGAAGCTCACACGTTTCTCGCTCTTAACGGAAAAGCATTGGATGTTAGTGGACCTGAGGTTTGTATCAGTTTCAGAAACAGAGTTGAACTAGATATGGTCCGTGTGTGTAGGAAACACAGTTCTTTTGTTCTGAGCACACTCACGTTTCCCTCTGTATTAGAGACTCTAGAATTCAAGAGCGTGCTTCTTGGTCTAAAGCAGAGTGTGTTTCATGGATGAGAACTGTGCCGTGTGTTTCCCTTCAGAAACGGAGTTAAATGCCAGGCTCTTTGTCTTTCTAAAAGCAAGACTTCGTTTCAGGTAAACACAGTCACTTTTCAGCTCTAACGAAGCTACATTGTTCACGTAGCTCACACGTTTCTCGCTTTTCACTGAAAAGCATTGGATGTTAGAGGACCTGTGGATTCTATCAGTATCAGAAACAGAGTTGAACCAGATATGGTCCGTGTGTAGGAAACAGAGTTCTTTTGTTCTGAGCACACTCACGTTTCCCTCTGTATTAGAACTCTAGAAAGCAAGAGCGTGCTTCTTGCTCTAAAGCAGAGTGTGTTTCATGGTTGAGAACTGTGCTGTGTGTTTCCCTTCGGAAATGGACTTAAATGCCAGGCTCTGTGTCTTCCTTCAAGCAAGACTTGGTTTCAGGTAAACGCAGTCACTTTTCAGCTCAAACGAAGCTACATTGATCACGAAGCTCACACGTTTCTCGCTCTTAACGGAAAAGCATTGGATGTTAGTGGACCTGAGGTTTGTATCAGTTTCAGAAACAGAGTTGAACTAGATATGTTCCCTGTGTTAAGGAAACACAGTTCTTTTGTTCTGAGCACACTCACGTTTCCCTCTGTATTAGAGATTCTAGAAAGCAAGAGCGTGCTTCTTGCTCTAAAGCAGAGTGTGTTTCATGGATGAGAACTGTGCCGTGTGTTTCCCTTCAGAAATGGACTTAAATCCCAGGCTCTGTGTCTTGCTTCAAGCAAGACTTGGTTTCAGGTAAACGCAGTCACTTTTCAGCTCAAACGAAGCTACATTGATCACGAAGCTCACACGTTTCTCGATCTTAACTGAAAAGCATTGGATGTTAGAGGACCTGTGGTTTGTATCAGTTTCAGAAACAAAGTTGAACTAGATATGGTGCGTGTGTGTAGGAAACACAGTTCTTTGTTCTGAGCACACTCACGTTTCCCTCTGTATTAGAGACTCTAGAAAGCAAGAGCGTGCTTCTTGCTCTCAAGCAGAGTGTGTTTCATGGATGAGAACTGTGCCGTGTGTTTCCCTTCAGAAACGGAGTTAAATGCCAGGCTCTTTGTCTTTCTAAAAGCAAGACTTCGTTTCAGGTAAACGCAGTCACTTTTCAGCTCTAACGAAGCTACATTGTTCACGAAGCTCACACGTTTCTCGCTTTTCACTGAAAAGAATTGGATGTTAGAGGACCTGTGGATTCTATCAGTATCAGAAACAGAGTTGAACCAGATATGGTCCGTGTGTAGGAAACAGAGTTCTTTTGTTCTGAGCACACTCACGTTTCCCTCAGTATTAGAGACTCTAGAAAGCAAGAGCGTGCTTCTTGCTCTAAAGCAGAGTGTGTTTCATGGATGAGAACTGTGCCGTGTGTTTCCCTTCAGAAACGGAGTTAAATGCCAGGCTCTTTGTCTTTCTAAAAGCAAGACTTCGTTTCAGGTAAACGCAGTCACTTTTCAGCTCTAACGAAGCTACATTGTTCACGAAGCTCACACGTTTCTCGCTTTTCACTGAAAAGAATTGGATGTTAGAGGACCTGTGGATTCTATCAGTATCAGAAACAGAGTTGAACCAGATATGGTCCGTGTGTAGGAAACAGAGTTCTTTTGTTCTGAGCACACTCACGTTTCCCTCTGTATTAGAGACTCTAGAAAGCAAGAGCGTGCTTCTTGCTCTAAAGCAGAGTGTGTTTCATGGATGAGAACTGTGCCGTGTGTTTCCCTTCAGAAACGGAGTTTAATGCCAGGCTCTGTGCCTTCCTACAAGCAACACCTTCTTTCTGGTAAAAGCAGTCTCTTTTCAGCTCTAACGAAGCTACATTGTTCACAAAGCTCACACGTTTCTCGCTCTTAACTGAAAAGCATTGGATATTAGAGGACCTGTGGTTTGTATCAGTTTCAGAAACAGAGTTGAACTAGATATGTTCCCTGTGTTAAGGAAACACAGTTCTTTTGTTCTGAGCACACTCACGTTTCCCTCTGTATTAGAGATTCTAGAAAGCAAGAGCGTGCTTCTTGCTCTAAAGCAGAGTGTGTTTCATGGATGAGAACTGTGCCGTGTGTTTCCCTTCAGAAATGGACTTAAATCCCAGGCTCTGTGTCTTCCTTCAAGCAAGACTTGGTTTCAGGTAAACGCAGTCACTTTTCAGCTCAAACGAAGCTACATTGATCACGAAGCTTACACGTTTCTCGCTCTTAACTGAAAAGCATTGGATGTTAGAGGACCTGTGGTTTGTATCAGTTTCAGAAACAGAGTTGAACTAGATATGGTGCGTGTGTGTAGGAAACACAGTTCTTTTGTTCTGAGCACACTCACGTTTCCCTCTGTATTAGAGATTCTAGAAAGCAAGAGCGTGCTTCTTGCTCTAAAGCAGAGTGTGTTTCATGGATGAGAACTGTGCCGTGTGTTTCCCTTCAGAAACAGAGTTAAATGCCAGGCTCTGTGTCTTTCTACAAGCAAGACTTCTTTTCAGTAAACGCAGTCACTTTTCAGCTCAAACGAAGCTACATTGTTCACGAAGCTCACACGTTTCTTGCTTTTCACTGAAAAGCATTGGATGTTAGAGGACCTGTGGTTTGTATCAGTTTCAGAAACAGAGTTGAACTAGATATGGTCCATGTGTAGGAAACACATTTCTTTTGTTCTGAGCATACTCATATTTCCCTCTGTATTAGATACTCTAGAAAGCAAGAGCGTGCTTCTTGCTCTAAAGCAGAGTGTGTTTCATGGATGAGAACTGTGCCGTGTGTTTCCCTTCAGAAACGGAGTAAATGCCAGGCTCTTTGTCTTTCTAAAAGCAAGACTTCGTTTCAGGTAAACGCAGTCAATTTTCAGCTCTAACGAAGCTACATTGTTCACGAAGCTCACACGTTTCTCGCTTTTCACTGAAAAGCATTGGATGTTAGAGGACCTGTGGATTCTATCAGTTTCAGAAACAGAGTTGAACTAGATATGGTCCGTGTGTAGGAAACAGAGTTCTTTTGTTCTGAGCACACTCACGTTTCCCTCTGTATTAGAGACTCTAGAAAGCAAGAGCGTGCTTCTTGCTCTAAAGCAGAGTGTGTTTCATGGATGAGAACTGTGCCATGTGTTTTCCTTCAGAAACGGAGTTTAATGCCAGGCTCTGTGCCTTCCTACAAGCAACACCTTCTTTCTGGTAAAGGCAGTCACTTTTCAGCTCAAACGAAGCTACATTGATCACGAAGCTCACACGTTTCTCGCTCTTAACGGAAAAGCATTGGATGTTAGTGGACCTGAGGTTTGTATCAGTTTCAGAAACAGAGTTGAACTAGATATGGTCCGTGTGTGTAGGAAACACAGTTCTTTTGTTCTGAGCACACTCACGTTTCCCTCTGTATTAGAGACTCTAGAATTCAAGAGCGTGCTTCTTGGTCTAAAGCAGAGTGTGTTTCATGGATGAGAACTGTGCCGTGTGTTTCCCTTCAGAAACGGAGTTAAATGCCAGGCTCTTTGTCTTTCTAAAAGCAAGACTTCGTTTCAGGTAAACACAGTCACTTTTCAGCTCTAACGAAGCTACATTGTTCACGTAGCTCACACGTTTCTCGCTTTTCACTGAAAAGCATTGGATGTTAGAGGACCTGTGGATTCTATCAGTATCAGAAACAGAGTTGAACCAGATATGGTCCGTGTGTAGGAAACAGAGTTCTTTTGTTCTGAGCACACTCACGTTTCCCTCTGTATTAGAACTCTAGAAAGCAAGAGCGTGCTTCTTGCTCTAAAGCAGAGTGTGTTTCATGGTTGAGAACTGTGCTGTGTGTTTCCCTTCGGAAATGGACTTAAATGCCAGGCTCTGTGTCTTCCTTCAAGCAAGACTTGGTTTCAGGTAAACGCAGTCACTTTTCAGCTCAAACGAAGCTACATTGATCACGAAGCTCACACGTTTCTCGCTCTTAACGGAAAAGCATTGGATGTTAGTGGACCTGAGGTTTGTATCAGTTTCAGAAACAGAGTTGAACTAGATATGTTCCCTGTGTTAAGGAAACACAGTTCTTTTGTTCTGAGCACACTCACGTTTCCCTCTGTATTAGAGATTCTAGAAAGCAAGAGCGTGCTTCTTGCTCTAAAGCAGAGTGTGTTTCATGGATGAGAACTGTGCCGTGTGTTTCCCTTCAGAAATGGACTTAAATCCCAGGCTCTGTGTCTTGCTTCAAGCAAGACTTGGTTTCAGGTAAACGCAGTCACTTTTCAGCTCAAACGAAGCTACATTGATCACGAAGCTCACACGTTTCTCGATCTTAACTGAAAAGCATTGGATGTTAGAGGACCTGTGGTTTGTATCAGTTTCAGAAACAAAGTTGAACTAGATATGGTGCGTGTGTGTAGGAAACACAGTTCTTTGTTCTGAGCACACTCACGTTTCCCTCTGTATTAGAGACTCTAGAAAGCAAGAGCGTGCTTCTTGCTCTCAAGCAGAGTGTGTTTCATGGATGAGAACTGTGCCGTGTGTTTCCCTTCAGAAACGGAGTTAAATGCCAGGCTCTTTGTCTTTCTAAAAGCAAGACTTCGTTTCAGGTAAACGCAGTCACTTTTCAGCTCTAACGAAGCTACATTGTTCACGAAGCTCACACGTTTCTCGCTTTTCACTGAAAAGAATTGGATGTTAGAGGACCTGTGGATTCTATCAGTATCAGAAACAGAGTTGAACCAGATATGGTCCGTGTGTAGGAAACAGAGTTCTTTTGTTCTGAGCACACTCACGTTTCCCTCAGTATTAGAGACTCTAGAAAGCAAGAGCGTGCTTCTTGCTCTAAAGCAGAGTGTGTTTCATGGATGAGAACTGTGCCGTGTGTTTCCCTTCAGAAACGGAGTTAAATGCCAGGCTCTTTGTCTTTCTAAAAGCAAGACTTCGTTTCAGGTAAACGCAGTCACTTTTCAGCTCTAACGAAGCTACATTGTTCACGAAGCTCACACGTTTCTCGCTTTTCACTGAAAAGAATTGGATGTTAGAGGACCTGTGGATTCTATCAGTATCAGAAACAGAGTTGAACCAGATATGGTCCGTGTGTAGGAAACAGAGTTCTTTTGTTCTGAGCACACTCACGTTTCCCTCTGTATTAGAGACTCTAGAAAGCAAGAGCGTGCTTCTTGCTCTAAAGCAGAGTGTGTTTCATGGATGAGAACTGTGCCGTGTGTTTCCCTTCAGAAACGGAGTTTAATGCCAGGCTCTGTGCCTTCCTACAAGCAACACCTTCTTTCTGGTAAAAGCAGTCTCTTTTCAGCTCTAACGAAGCTACATTGTTCACAAAGCTCACACGTTTCTCGCTCTTAACTGAAAAGCATTGGATATTAGAGGACCTGTGGTTTGTATCAGTTTCAGAAACAGAGTTGAACTAGATATGGTCCGTGTGTAGGAAACACAGTTCTTTTGTTTTGAGCACACTCACGTTTCCCTCTGTATTAGAGCATCTAGAAAGCAAGAGCGTGCTTCTTGCTCTAAAGCAGAGTGTGTTTCATGGATGAGAACTGTACCGTGTGTTTCACTTCAGAAATGGACTTTAATGTCACGGTCTGTGTCTTCCTTCAAGCAAGACTTGGTTTCAGGTAAACGCAGTCAATTTTCAGCTCAAACGAAGCTACATTGATCACGAAGCTCACACGTTTCTCGCTCTTTACGGAAAAGCATTGGATGTTAGTTGACCTGAGTTTTGTATCAGTTTCAGAAACAGAGTTGAACTAGATATGGTCCGTGTGTGTAGGAAACACAGTTCCTTTGTTCTGAGCACACTCACATTTCCCTCTGTATTAGAGACTCTAGAAATCAAGACCGTGCTTCTTGCTCTAAAGCAGAGTGTGTTTCATGGATGAGAACTGTGCCCTGTGTTTCCTTTCAGAAATGGAGTTAAATGCCAGGCTCTGTGTCTTCCTTCAAGCAAGACTACGTTTCAGGTAAACGCAGTCGCTTTTCAGCTCAAACGAAGCTACATTGTTCACAAAGCTCACACGTTTCTCGCTCTTAACTGAAAAGCATTGTATGTTAGCGGACCTGTGGTTTGTATCAGTTTCAGAAACAGAGTTGAACTAGATATGGTCCGTATGTAGGAAACACATTTGTTTTTTCTTTTAGCACATTCACGTTTGCATCTGTATTAGAGACTCTAGAAAGCAAGAGCGTGCTTCTTGCTCTAAAGCAGAGTGTGTTTCATGGATGAGAACTGTGCCCTGTGTTTCCCTTCAGAAACGGAGTTAAATGCCAGGCTCTGTGCCTTCCTACAAGCAAGACGTCCTTTCAGGTAAACGCAGTCACTTTTCAAGTCAAACGAAGCTACATTGTTCACAAAGCACACAAGTTTCTTGCTCTTAACTGAAAAGCATTGGATGTTAGAGGACCTGTGGTTTGTATCAGTTCCAGAAACAGAGTTGAACTAGATATGGTCCATGTATGTAGGAAACACAGTTCTTTTGTTCTGAGCACACTCACGTTTCCCTCTATATTAGAGATTCTAGAAAGCAAGAGCGTGCTTCATGCTCTAAAGCAGAGTGTGTTTCATGGATGAGAACTGTGCCGTGTGTTTCTCTTCAGAAACGGAGTTAAATGCCAGGCTCTGTGTCTTTCTACAAGCAAGACTTCGTTTCAGGTAAACGCAGTCACTTTTCAGCTCAAACGAAGCCACATTGTTCACGAAGCTCACACGTTTCTTGCTTTTCACTGAAAAGCATTGGATGTTAGAGGACCTGTGGATTCTATCAGTTTCAGAAACAGAGTTGAACTAGATATGGTCCGTGTGTGTAGGAAACACAGTTCTTTTGTTCTGAGCACGCTCATGTTTCCCTCTGTATTAGAGACTCTAGAAATCAAGAGCGTGCTACTTGCTCTAAAGCAGAGTGTGTTTCATGGATGAGAACTGTGTCCTGTGTTTCCCTTCAGAAACGGAGTTAAATGCCAGGCGTGTGTCTTCCTACAAGCAAGACTTCGTTTCAGGTAAACGCAGTCACTTTTCAGCTCAAACAAAGCTACATTGTTCACGAAGCTCACATGTTTCTTGCTCTTAAGTGAAAAGCATTGGATGTTAGAGAACCTGTGGTTTGTATCAGTTTCAGAAACAGAGTTGAACTAGATATGGTCCGTCTGTAGGAAACACAGTTCTTTTGTTCTGAGCACACTCACGTTTCCCTCTGTATTAGAGACTCTAGAAAGCAAGAGCGTGCTTCTTGCTCTAAAGCAGAGTGTGTTTCATGGATGAGAACGGTGCCGTGTGTTTCCCTTCGGAAATGGACTTAAATGCCAGGCTCTGTGTCTTCTTTCAAGCAAGACTTGGTTTCAGGTAAACGCAGTCACTTTTCAGCTCAAACGAAGCTACATTGATCACGAAGCTCAAACGTTTCTTGCTCTTAACGGAAAAGCATTGGATGTTAGTGGACCTGAGGTTTGTATCAGTTTCAGAAACAGAGTTGAACTAGATATGGTCCGTGTGTGTAGGAAACACAGTTCTTTTGTTCTGAGCACACTCACGTTTCCCTCTGTATTAGAGACTCTAGAAAGCAAGAGCGTGCTTCTTGCTCTAAAGCAGAGTGTGTTTCATGGATGAGAACTGTACCGTGTGTTTCCCTTCAGAAATGGACTTAAATGCCAGGGTCTGTGTCTTCCTTCAAGCAAGACTTGGTTTCAGGTAAACGCAGTCAATTTTCAGCTCAAACGAAGCTACATTGATCACGAAGCTCACACGTTTCTCGCTCTTAACGGAAAAGCATTGGATGTTAGTGGACCTGAGGTTTGTATCAGTTTCAGAAACAGAGTTGAACTAGATATATTCCGTGTGTTTAGGAAACACAGTTCTTTTGTTCTGAGCACACTCATGTTTCCCTCTGTATTAGAGATTCTAGAAAGCAAGAGCGTGCTTCTTGCTCTAAAGCAGAGTGTGTTTCATGGATGAGAACTGTGCCCTGTGTTTCCCTTCAGAAACGGAGTTAAATGCCAGGCTCTGTGTCTTCCTTCAAGCAAGACTACGTTTCAGGTAAACGCAGTCGCTTTTCAGCTCACACGAAGCTACATTGTTCACAATGCTCACACGTTTCTCGCTCTTAACTGAAAAGCATTGTATGTTAGCGGACCTGTGGTTTGTATCAGTTTCAGAAACAGAGTTGAAGTAGATATGATCCGTCTGTAGGAAACACAGTTCTTTTGTTCTGAGCACACTCACGTTTCCCTCTGTATTAGAGACTCTAGAAAGCAAGCGCGTGCTTCTTGCTCTAAAGCAGAGTGTGTTTCATGGATGAGAACTGTGCCGTGTGTTTCCCTTCAGAATCGGAGTTAAATGCCAGGCTCTGTGCCTTCCTACAAGCAAGACTTCGTTTCAGGTAAACACAGTCACTTTTCAGCTCAAAAGAAGCTACATTGTTCACAAAGCACATACGTTTCTCACTCTTAACTGAAAAGCATTGGATGTTAGAGGACCTGTGGTTTGTATCAGTTTCAGAAACAGATTTGAACTAGATATGGTCCGTGTATGTAGGAAACACAGTTCTTTGTTCTGAGCACACTCACGTTTCCCTCTGTATTAGAGACTCTAGAAAGCAAGAGCGTGCTTCATGCTCTAAAGCAGAGTGTGTTTCATGGATGAGAACTGTGCCGTTTGTTTCTCTTCAGAAACGGAGTTAAATGCCAGTCTCTGTGTCTTTCTGCAAGCAAGACTTCGTTTCAGGTAAACGCAGTCACTTTTCAGCTCAAACGAAGCTACATTGATCACGAAGCTCAAACGTTTCTTGCTCTTAACGGAAAAGCATTGGATGTTAGTGGACCTGAGGTTTGTATCAGTTTCAGAAACAGAGTTGAACTAGATATGGTCCGTGTGTGTAGGAAACACAGTTCTTTTGTTCTGAGCACACTCACGTTTCCCTCTGTATTAGAGACTCTAGAAAGCAAGAGCGTGCTTCTTGCTCTAAAGCAGAGTGTGTTTCATGGATGAGAACTGTGCCGTGTGTTTCCCTTCAGAAACGGAGTTAAATGCCAGGCTCTTTGTCTTTCTAAAAGCAAGACTTCGTTTCAGGTAAACACAGTCACTTTTCAGCTCTAACGAAGCTACATTGTTCACGAAGCTCACACGTTTCTCGCTTTTCACTGAAAAGCATTGGATGTTAGAGGACCTGTGGATTCTATCAGTATCAGAAACAGAGTTGAACCAGATATGGTCCGTGTGTAGGAAACAGAGTTCTTTTGTTCTGAGCACACTCACGTTTCCCTCTGTATTAGAGACTCTAGAAAGCAAGAGCGTGCTTCTTGCTCTAAAGCAGAGTGTGTTTCATGGATGAGAACTGTGCCGTGTGTTTCCCTTCAGAAACGGAGTTTAATGCCAGGCTCTGTGCCTTCCTACAAGCAACACCTTCTTTCTGGTAAAAGCAGTCTCTTTTCAGCTCTAACGAAGCTACATTGTTCACAAAGCTCACACGTTTCTCGCTCTTAACTGAAAAGCATTGGATGTTAGAGGACCTGTGGTTTGTATCAGTTTCAGAAACAGAGTTGAACTAGATATGGTCCGAGTGTGTAGGAAACAAAGTTCTTTTGTTCTGAGCACACTCAAGTTTCCCTGTGTATTAGAGACTCTAGAAAGCAAGAGCGTGCTTCTTGCTCTAAAGCAGAGTGTGTTTCATGGATGAGAACTGTACCGTGTGTTTCACTTCAGAAATGGACTTTAATGTCACGGTCTGTGTCTTCCTTCAAGCAAGACTTGGTTTCAGGTAAACGCAGTCACTTTTCAGCTCAAACGAAGCTACATTGATCACGAAGCTCACACGTTTCTCGCTCTTTACGGAAAAGCATTGGATGTTAGTTGACCTGAGGTTTGTATCAGTTTCAGAAACAGAGTTGAACTAGATATGGTCCGTGTGTGTAGGAAACACAGTTCTTTTGTTCTGAGCACACTCACGTTTCCCTCTGTATTAGAGACTCTAGAAATCAAGACCGTGCTTCTTGCTCTAAAGCAGAGTGTGTTTCATGGATGAGAACTGTGCCCTGTGTTTCCTTTCAGAAACGGAGTTAAATGCCAGGCTCTGTGTCTTCCTTCAAGCAAGACTACGTTTCAGGTAAACGCAGTCGCTTTTCAGCTCAAACGAAGCTACATTGTTCACAAAGCTCACACGTTTCTCGCTCTTAACTTTAAAGCATTGTATGTTAGCGGACCTGTGGTTTGTATCAGTTTCAGAAACAGAGTTGAACTAGATACGGTCCGTATGTAGGAAACACATTTGTTTTTTCTTTGAGCACATTCACGTTTCCCTCTGTATTAGAGACTCTAGAAATCAAGAGCGTGCTTCTTGCTCTAAAGCAGAGTGTGTTTCATGGATGAGAACTGTGCCCTGTGTTTCCCTTCAGAAACGGAGTTAAATGCCAGGCTCTGTGCCTTCCTACAAGCAAGACGTCCTTTCAGGTAAACGCAGTCACTTTTCAAGTCAAACGAAGCTACATTGTTCACAAAGCACACACGTTTCTCGCTCTTAACTGAAAAGCATTGGATGTTAGAGGACCTGTGGTTTGTATCAGTTCCAGAAACAGAGTTGAACTAGATATGGTCCATGTATGTAGGAAACACAGTTCTTTTGTTCTGAGCACACTCACGTTTCCCTCTATATTAGAGATTCTAGAAAGCAAGAGCGTGCTTCATGCTCTAAAGCAGAGTGTGTTTCATGGATGAGAACTGTGCCGTGTGTTTCTCTTCAGAAACGGAGTTAAATGCCAGGCTCTGTGTCTTTCTACAAGCAAGACTTCGTTTCAGGTAAACGCAGTCACTTTTCAGCTCAAACGAAGCCACATTGTTCACGAAGCTCACACGTTTCTTGCTTTTCACTGAAAAGCATTGGATGTTAGAGGACCTGTGGATTCTATCAGTTTCAGAAACAGAGTTGAACTAGATATGGTCCGTGTGTGTAGGAAACACAGTTCTTTTGTTCTGAGCACGCTCATGTTTCCCTCTGTATTAGAGACTCTAGAAATCAAGAGCGTGCTACTTGCTCTAAAGCAGAGTGTGTTTCATGGATGAGAACTGTGTCCTGTGTTTCCCTTCAGAAACGGAGTTAAATGCCAGGCGTGTGTCTTCCTACAAGCAAGACTTCGTTTCAGGTAAACGCAGTCACTTTTCAGCTCAAACAAAGCTACATTGTTCACGAAGCTCACATGTTTCTTGCTCTTAAGTGAAAAGCATTGGATGTTAGAGAACCTGTGGTTTGTATCAGTTTCAGAAACAGAGTTGAACTAGATATGGTCCGTATGTAGGAAACACAGTTCTTTTGTTCTGAGCACACTCACGTTTCCCTCTGTATTAGAGACTCTAGAAAGCAAGAGCGTGCTTCTTGCTCTAAAGCAGAGTGTGTTTCATGGATGAGAACTGTGCCGTGTGTTTCCCTTCGGAAATGGACTTAAATGCCAGGCACTGTGTCTTCTTTCAAGCAAGACTTGGTTTCAGGTAAACGCAGTCACTTTTCAGCTCAAACGAAGCTACATTGATCACGAAGCTCAAACGTTTCTTGCTCTTAACGGAAAAGCATTGGATGTTAGTGGACCTGAGGTTTGTATCAGTTTCAGAAACAGAGTTGAACTAGATATGGTCCGTGTGTGTAGGAAACACAGTTCTTTTGTTCTGAGCACACTCACGTTTCCCTCTGTATTAGAGACTCTAGAAAGCAAGAGCGTGCTTCTTGCTCTAAAGCAGAGTGTGTTTCATGGATGAGAACTGTACCGTGTGTTTCCCTTCGGAAATGGACTTAAATGCCAGGGTCTGTGTCTTCCTTCAAGCAAGACTTGGTTTCAGGTAAACGCAGTCAATTTTCAGCTCAAACGAAGCTACATTGATCACGAAGCTCACACGTTTCTCGCTCTTAACGGAAAAGCATTGGATGTTAGTGGACCTGAGGTTTGTATCAGTTTCAGAAACAGAGTTGAACTAGATATATTCCGTGTGTTTAGGAAACACAGTTCTTTTGTTCTGAGCACACTCATGTTTCCCTCTGTATTAGAGATTCTAGAAAGCAAGAGCGTGCTTCTTGCTCTAAAGCAGAGTGTGTTTCATGGATGAGAACTGTGCCCTGTGTTTCCCTTCAGAAACGGAGTTAAATGCCAGGCTCTGTGTCTTCCTTCAAGCAAGACTACGTTTCAGGTAAACGCAGTCGCTTTTCAGCTCACACGAAGCTACATTGTTCACAATGCTCACACGTTTCTCGCTCTTAACTGAAAAGCATTGTATGTTAGCGGACCTGTGGTTTGTATCAGTTTCAGAAACAGAGTTGAAGTAGATATGGTCCGTCTGTAGGAAACACAGTTCTTTTGTTCTGAGCACACTCAGGTTTCCCTCTGTATTAGAGACTCTAGAAAGCAAGAGCGTGCTTCTTGCTCTAAAGCAGAGTGTGTTTCATGGATGAGAACTGTGCCGTGTGTTTCCCTTCAGAATCGGAGTTAAATGCCAGGCTCTGTGCCTTCCTACAAGCAAGACTTCGTTTCAGGTAAACACAGTCACTTTTCAGCTCAAACGAAGCTACATTGTTCACAAAGCACATACGTTTCTCACTCTTAACTGAAAAGCATTGGATGTTAGAGGACCTGTGGTTTGTATCAGTTTCAGAAACAGAGTTGAACTAGATATGGTCTGTGTATGTAGGAAACACAGTTCTTTTGTTCTGAGCACACTCACGTTTCCCTCTGTATTAGAGATTCTAGAAAGCAAGAGCGTGCTTCATGCTCTAAAGCAGAGTGTGTTTCATGGATGAGAACTGTGCCGTTTGTTTCTCTTCAGAAACGGAGTTAAATGCCAGTCTCTGTGTCTTTCTACAAGCAAGACTTCGTTTCAGGTAAACGCAGTCACTTTTCAGCTCAAACGAAGCTACATTGTTCACGAAGCTCACACGTTTCTTTCTTTTCACTGAAAAGCATTGGATGTTAGAGGACCTGTGGATTCTATCAGTTTCAGAAACAGAGTTGAACTAGATATGGTCCGTGTGTGTAGGAAACACAGTTCTTTTGTTTTGAGAACACTCACGTTTCCCTCTGTATTAGAGACTCTAGAAAGCAAGAGCGTGCTTCTTGCTCTAAAGCAGAGTGTGTTTCATGGATGAGAACTGTGCCGTGTGTTTCCCTTCAGAAACGGAGTTAAATGCCAGGCTCTTTGTCTTTCTAAAAGCAAGACTTCGTTTCAGGTAAACACAGTCACTTTTCAGCTCTAACGAAGCTACATTGTTCACGTAGCTCACACGTTTCTCGCTTTTCACTGAAAAGCATTGGATGTTAGAGGACCTGTGGATTCTATCAGTATCAGAAACAGAGTTGAACCAGATATGGTCCGTGTGTAGGAAACAGAGTTCTTTTGTTCTGAGCACACTCACGTTTCCCTCTGTATTAGAGACTCTAGAAAGCAAGAGCGTGCTTCTTGCTCTAAAGCAGAGTGTGTTTCATGGATGAGAACTGTACCGTGTGTTTCACTTCAGAAATGGACTTTAATGTCACGGTCTGTGTCTTCCTTCAAGCAAGACTTGGTTTCAGGTAAACGCAGTCACTTTTCAGCTCAAACGAAGCTACATTGATCACGAAGCTCACACGTTTCTCGCTCTTTACGGAAAAGCATTGGATGTTAGTTGACCTGAGGTTTGTATCAGTTTCAGAAACAGAGTTGAACTAGATATGGTCCGTGTGTGTAGGAAACACAGTTCTTTTGTTCTGAGCACACTCACGTTTCCCTCTGTATTAGAGACTCTAGAAATCAAGACCGTGCTTCTTGCTCTAAAGCAGAGTGTGTTTCATGGATGAGAACTGTGCCCTGGGTTTCCTTTCAGAAACGGAGTTAAATGCCAGGCTCTGTGTCTTCCTTCAAGCAAGACTACGTTTCAGGTAAACGCAGTCGCTTTTCAGCTCAAACGAAGCTACATTGTTCACAAAGCTCACACGTTTCTCGCTCTTAACTTTAAAGCATTGTATGTTAGCGGACCTGTGGTTTGTATCAGTTTCAGAAACAGAGTTGAACTAGATATGGTCCGTATGTAGGAAACACATTTGTTTTTTCTTTGAGCACATTCACGTTTCCCTCTGTATTAGAGACTCTAGAAAGCAAGAGCGTGCTTCTTGCTCTAAAGCAGAGTGTGTTTCATGGATGAGAACTGTGCCCTGTGTTTCCCTTCAGAAACGGAGTTAAATGCCAGGCTCTGTGCCTTCCTACAAGCAAGACGTCCTTTCAGGTAAACGCAGTCACTTTTCAAGTCAAACGAAGCTACATTGTTCACAAAGCACACACGTTTCTCGCTCTTAACTGAAAAGCATTGGATGTTAGAGGACCTGTGGTTTGTATCAGTTCCAGAAACAGAGTTGAACTAGATATGGTCCATGTATGTAGGAAACACAGTTCTTTTGTTCTGAGCACACTCACGTTTCCCTCTATATTAGAGATTCTAGAAAGCAAGAGCGTGCTTCATGCTCTAAAGCAGAGTGTGTTTCATGGATGAAAACTGTGACGTGTGTTTCTCTTCAGAAACGGAGTTAAATGCCAGGCTCTGTGTCTTTCTACAAGCAAGACTTCGTTTCAGGTAAACGCAGTCACTTTTCAGCTCAAACGAAGCCACATTGTTCACGAAGCTCACACGTTTCTTGCTTTTCACTGAAAAGCATTGGATGTTAGAGGACCTGTGGATTCTATCAGTTTCAGAAACAGAGTTGAACTAGATATGGTCCGTGTGTGTAGGAAACACAGTTCTTTTGTTCTGAGCACGCTCATGTTTCCCTCTGTATTAGAGACTCTAGAAATCAAGAGCGTGCTACTTGCTCTAAAGCAGAGTGTGTTTCATGGATGAGAACTGTGTCCTGTGTTTCCCTTCAGAAACGGAGTTAAATGCCAGGCGTGTGTCTTCCTACAAGCAAGACTTCGTTTCAGGTAAACGCAGTCACTTTTCAGCTCAAACAAAGCTACATTGTTCACGAAGCTCACATGTTTCTCGCTCTTAAGTGAAAAGCATTGGATGTTAGAGAACCTGTGGTTTGTATCAGTTTCAGAAACAGAGTTGAACTAGATATGGTCCGTCTGTAGGAAACACAGTTCTTTTGTTCTGAGCACACTCACGTTTCCCTCTGTATTAGAGACTCTAGAAAGCAAGAGCGTGCTTCTTGCTCTAAAGCAGAGTGTGTTTCATGGATGAGAACTGTGCCGTGTGTTTCCCTTCGGAAATGGACTTAAATGCCAGGCTCTGTGTCTTCTTTCAAGCAAGACTTGGTTTCAGGTAAACGCAGTCACTTTTCAGCTCAAACGAAGCTACATTGATCACGAAGCTCAAACGTTTCTTGCTCTTAACGGAAAAGCATTGGATGTTAGTGGACCTGAGGTTTGTATCAGTTTCAGAAACAGAGTTGAACTAGATATGGTCCGTGTGTGTAGGAAACACAGTTCTTTTGTTCTGAGCACACTCACGTTTCCCTCTGTATTAGAGACTCTAGAAAGCAAGAGCGTGCTTCTTGCTCTAAAGCAGAGTGTGTTTCATGGATGAGAACTGTACCGTGTGTTTCCCTTCAGAAATGGACTTAAATGCCAGGGTCTGTGTCTTCCTTCAAGCAAGACTTGGTTTCAGGTAAACGCAGTCACTTTTCAGCTCAAACGAAGCTACATTGATCACGAAGCTCACACGTTTCTCGCTCTTAACGGAAAAGCATTGGATGTTAGTGGACCTGAGGTTTGTATCAGTTTCAGAAACAGAGTTGAACTAGATATGTTCCCTGTGTGTAGGAAACACAGTTCTTTTGTTCTGAGCACACTCACGTTTCCCTCTGTATTAGAGACTCTAGAAATCAAGAGCGTGCTTCTTGCTCTAAAGCAGAGTGTGTTTCATGGATGAGAACTGTGCCGTGTGTTTCCCTTCAGAAACGGAGTTAAATGCCAGGCTCTGTGCCTTCCTACATGCAAGACTTCGTTTCAGGTAAATGCAGTCACTTTTCAACTCAAACGAAGCTACATTGTTCACAAAGCACACACGTTTCTCGCTCTTAACTGAAAAGCATTGGATGTTAGAGGACCTGTGGTTTCTATCAGTTTCAGAAACAGAGTTGAACTAGATATGGTCCGTGTATGTCGGAAACACAGTTCTTTTGTTCTGAGCACACTCACGTTTCCCTCTGTATTAGAGATTCTAGAAAGCAAGAGCGTGCTTCATGCTCTAAAGCAGAGTGTGTTTCATGGATGAGAACTGTGCCGTGTGTTTCTCTTCAGAAACGGAGTTAAATGCCAGGCTCTGTGTCTTTCTACAAGCAAGACTTCGTTTCAGGTAAACGCAGTCACTTTTCAGCTCAAACGAAGCTACATTGTTCACGAAGCTCACAGGTTTCTTGCTTTTCACTGAAAAGCATTGGATGTTAGAGGACCTGTGCATTCTATCAGTTTCAGAAACAGAGTTGAACTAGATATGGTCCGTGTGTGTAGGAAACACAGTTCTTTTTTTCTGAGCACACTCATGTTTCCCTCTGTATTAGAGACTCTAGAAATCAAGAGCGTGCTTCTTGCTCTAAAGCAGAGTGTGTTTCATGGATGAGAACTGTGCCCTGTGTTTCCCTTCAGAAACGGAGTTAAATGCCAGGCGTGTGTCTTCCTACAAGCAAGACTTCGTTTCAGGTAAACGCAGTCACTTTTCAGCTCAAACAAAGCTACATTGTTCACGAAGCTCACACGTTTCTCGCTCTTAAGTGAAAAGCATTGGATGTTAGAGAACCTGTGGTTTGTATCAGTTTCAGAAACAGAGTTGAACTACATATGGTCCGTCTGTAGGAAACACAGTTCTTTTGTTCTGAGCACACTCACGTTTCCCTCTGTATTAGAGACTCTAGAAAGCAAGAGCGTGCTTCTTGCTCTAAAGCAGAGTGTGTTTCATGGATGAGAACTGTGCCGTGTGTTTCCCTTCAGAAATGGACTTAAATGCCAGGCTCTGTGTCTTCCTTCAAGCAAGACTTGGTTTCAGGTAAACGCAGTCACTTTTCAGCTCAAACGAAGCTGCATTGATCACGAAGCTCACACGTTTCTCGCTCTTAATGGAAAAGCATTGGATGTTAGAGGACCTGAGGTTTGTATCAGTTTCAGAAACAGAGTTGAACTAGATATGGTCCGTGTGTGTAGGAAACACAGTTCTTTTGTTCTGAGCACACTCACGTTTCCCTCTGTATTAGAGATTCTAGAAAGCAAGAGCGTGCTTCTTGCTCTAAAGCAGAGTGTGTTTCATGGATGAGAACTGTGCCGTGTGTTTCCCTTCAGAAACAGAGTTAAATGCCAGGCTCTGTGTCTTTCTACAAGCAAGACTTCATTTCAGGTAAACGCAGTCACTTTTCAGCTCAAACGAAGCCACATTGTTCACGAAGCTCACACGTTTCTTGCTTTTCACTGAAAATCATTGGATGTTAGAGGATCTGTGGTTCGTATCGGTTTCAGAAACAGAGTTGAACTAGATATGGTCCGTGTGTAGGAAACACTTTACTTTTGTTCTGAGCACACTCATATTTCCCTCTGTATTAGAGACTCTAGAAATCAAGAGCGTGCTTCTTGCTCTAAAGCAGAGTGTGTTTCATGGATGAGAACTGTGCCCTGTGTTTCCCTTCAGAAACGGAGTTAAATGCCAGGCGTGTGTCTTCCTACAAGCAAGACTTCGTTTCAGGTAAACGCAGTCACTTTTCAGCTCATACAAAGCAACATTGTTCACGAAGCTCACACGTTTCTCGCTCTTAAGTGAAAAGCATTGGATGTTTGAGAACCTGTGGTTTGCATCAGTTTCAGAAACAGAGTTGAACTAGATATGGTCCGTCTGTAGGAAACACAGTTCTTTTGTTCTGAGCACACTCACGTTTCCCTCTGTATTAGAGACTCTAGAAAGCAAGAGCGTGCTTCTTGCTCTAAAGCACAGTGTGTTTCATGGATGAGAACTGTGCCGTGTGTTTCCCTTCGGAAATGGACTTAAATGCCAGGCTCTGTGTCTTCTTTCAAGCAAGACTTGGTTTCAGGTAAACGCAGTCACTTTTCAGCTCAAACGAAGCTACATTGATCACGAAGCTCAAACGTTTCTTGCTCTTAACGGAAAAGCATTGGATGTTAGTGGACCTGAGGTTTGTATCAGTTTCAGGAACAGAGTTGAACTAGATATGGTCCGTGTGTAGGAAACACATTACTTTTGTTCTGAGCACACTCACGTTTCCCTCTGTATTAGAGACTCTAGAAAGCAATAGCGTGCTTCTTGCTCTAAAGCAGAGTGTGTTTCATGGATGAGAACTGTACCGTGTGTTTCCCTTCAGAAATGGACTTAAATGCCAGGGTCTGTGTCTTCCTTCAAGCAAGACTTGGTTTCAGGTAAACGCAGTCACTTTTCAGCTCAAACGAAGCTACATTGATCACGAAGCTCACACGTTTCTCGCTCTTAACGGAAAAGCATTGGATGTTAGTGGACCTGAGGTTTGTATCAGTTTCAGAAACAGAGTTGAACTAGATATGGTCCGTGTGTGTAGGAAACACAGTTCTTTTGTTCTGAGCACACTCACGTTTCCCTCTGTATTAGAGACTCTAGAAATCAAGAGCGTGCTTCTTGCTCTAAAGCAGAGTGTGTTTCATGGATGAGAACTGTGCCCTGTGTTTCCCTTCAGAAACGGAGTTAAATGCCAGGTTCTGTGTCTTCCTTCAAGCAAGACTACGTTTCAGGTAAACGCAGTCGCTTTTCAGCTCAAACGAATCTACATTGTTCACAAAGCTCACACGTTTCTCGCTCTTAACTGAAAAGCATTGTATGTTAGCGGACCTGTGGTTTGTATCAGTTTCAGAAACAGAGTTGAACTAGATATGGTCCGTATGTAGGAAACACATTTGTTTTTTTCTGAGCACACTCAGGTTTCCCTCTGTATTCGAGACTCTAGAAAGCAAGAGCGTGCTTCTTGCTCTAAAGCAGAGTGTGTTTCATGGATGAGAACTGTGCCATGTGTTTCCCTTCAGAAACGGAGTTAAATGCCAGGCTCTGTGCCTTCCTACATGCAAGACTTCGTTTCAGGTAAATGCAGTCACTTTTCAACTCAAACAAAGCTACATTGTTCACAAAGCACACACGTTTCTCGCTCTTAACTGAAAAGCATTGGATGTTAGAGGACCTGTGGTTTGTATCAGTTTCAGAAACAGAGTTGAACTAGATATGGTCCGTGTATGTCGGAAACACAGTTCTTTTGTTCTGAGCACACTCACGTTTCCCTCTGTATTAGAGATTCTAGAAAGCAAGAGCGTGCTTCATGCTCTAAAGCAGAGTGTGTTTCATGGATGAGAACTGTGCCGTGTGTTTCTCTTCAGAAACGGAGTTAAATGCCAGGCTCTGTGTCTTTCTACAAGCAAGACTTCGTTTCAGGTAAACGCAGTCACTTTTCAGCTCAAACGAAGCTACATTGTTCACGAAGCTCACAGGTTTCTTGCTTTTCACTGAAAAGCATTGGATGTTAGAGGACCTGTGCATTCTATCAGTTTCAGAAACAGAGTTGAACTAGATATGGTCCGTGTGTGTAGGAAACACAGTTCTTTTGTTCTGAGCACACTCATGTTTCCCTCTGTATTAGAGACTCTAGAAATCAAGAGCGTGCTTCTTGCTCTAAAGCAGAGTGTGTTTCATGGATGAGAACTGTGCCCTGTGTTTCCCTTCAGAAACGGAGTTAAATGCCAGGCGTGTGTCTTCCTACAAGCAAGACTTCGTTTCAGGTAAACGCAGTCACTTTTCAGCTCAAACAAAGCGACATTGTTCACGAAGCTCACACGTTTCTCGCTCTTAAGTGAAAAGCATTGGATGTTAGAGAACCTGTGGTTTGTATCAGTTTCAGAAACAGAGTTGAACTAGATATGGTCCGTCTGTAGGAAACACAGTTCTTTTGTTCTGAGCACACTCACGTTTCCCTCTGTATTAGAGACTCTAGAAAGCAAGAGCGTGCTTCTTGCTCTAAAGCAGAGTGTGTTTCATGGATGAGAACTGTGCCGTGTGTTTCCCTTCAGAAATGGACTTAAATGCCAAGCTCTGTGTCTTCCTTCAAGCAAGACTTGGTTTCAGGTAAACGCAGTCACTTTTCAGCTCAAACGAAGCTGCATTGATCACGAAGCTCACACGTTTCTCGCTCTTAATGGAAAAGCATTGGATGTTAGAGGACCTGAGGTTTGTATCAGTTTCAGAAACAGAGTTGAACTAGATATGGTCCGTGTGTGTAGGAAACACAGTTCTTTTGTTCTGAGCACACTCACGTTTCCCTCTGTATTAGAGATTCTAGAAAGCAAGAGCGTGCTTCTTGCTCTAAAGCAGAGTGTGTTTCATGGATGAGAACTGTGCCGTGTGTTTCCCTTCAGAAACAGAGTTAAATGCCAGGCTCTGTGTCTTTCTACAAGCAAGACTTCATTTCAGGTAAACGCAGTCACTTTTCAGCTCAAACGAAGCCACATTGTTCACGAAGCTCACACGTTTCTTGCTTTTCACTGAAAATCATTGGATGTTAGAGGACCTGTGGTTTGTATCGGTTTCAGAAACAGAGTTGAACTAGATATGGTCCATGTGTAGGAAACACATTACTTTTGTTCTGAGCACACTCATATTTCCCTCTGTATTAGAGACTCTAGAAATCAAGAGCGTGCTTCTTGCTCTAAAGCAGAGTGTGTTTCATGGATGAGAACTGTGCCCTGTGTTTCCCTTCAGAAACGGAGTTAAATGCCAGGCGTGTGTCTTCCTACAAGCAAGACTTCGTTTCAGGTAAACGCAGTCACTTTTCAGCTCATACAAAGCAACATTGTTCACGAAGCTCACACGTTTCTCGCTCTTAAGTGAAAAGCATTGGATGTTTGAGAACCTGTGGTTTGTATCAGTTTCAGAAACAGAGTTGAACTAGATATGGTCCGTCTGTAGGAAACACAGTTCTTTTGTTCTGCGCACACTCACGTTTCCCTCTGTATTAGAGACTCTAGAAAGCAAGAGCGTGCTTCTTGCTCTAAAGCAGAGTGTGTTTCATGGATGAGAACTGTGCCGTGTGTTTCCCTTCAGAAATGGACTTAAATGCCAGGCTATGTGTCTTCCTTCAAGCAAGACTTGGTTTCAGGTAAACGCAGTCACTTTTCAGCTCAAACGAAGCTACATTGATCACGAAGCTCACACGTTTCTCGCTCTTAATGGAAAAGCATTGGATGTTAGAGGACCTGAGGTTTGTATCAGTTTCAGAAACAGAGTTGAACTAGATATGGTCCGTGTGTGTAGGAAACACAGTTCTTTTGTTCTGAGCACACTCACGTTTCCCTCTGTATTAGAGATTCTAGAAAGCAAGAGCGTGCTTCTTGCTCTAAAGCAGAGTGTGTTTCATGGATGAGAACTGTGCCATGTGTTTCCCTTCAGAAACGGAGTTAAATGCCAGGCTCTTTTTCTTTCTAAAAGCAAGACTTCGTTTCAGGTAAACGCAGTCACTTTTCAGCTCTAACGTAGCAACATTGTTCACGAAGCACACATGTTTCTCGCTTTTCACTGAAAAGCATTGGATGTTAGAGGACCTGTGGATTCTATCAGTTTCAGAAACAGAGTTGAACTAGATATGGTCCGTGTGTGTAGGAAACACAGTTCTTTTGTTCTGAGCACACTCATGTTTCCCTCTGTATTAGAGACTCTAGAAAGCAAGAGCGTGCTTCTTGCTCTAAAGCAGAGTGTGTTTCATGGATGAGAACTGTGCCGTGTGTTTCCCTTCAGAAACGGAGTTAAATGCCAGGCTCTGTGCCTTCCTACAAGCAAGACGTCCTTTCAGGTAAACGCAGTCACTTTTCAACTCAAACGAAGCTACATTGTTCACAAAGCACACACGTTTCTTGCTCTTAACTGAAAAGCATTGGATGTTAGAGGACCTGTGGTTTGTATCAGTTCCAGAAACAGAGTTGAACTAGATATGGTCCATGTATGTAGGAAACACAGTTCTTTTGTTCTGAGCACACTCACATTTCCCTCTATATTAGAGATTCTAGAAAGCAAGAGCGTGCTTCATGCTCTAAAGCAGAGTGTGTTTCATGGATGAGAACTGTGCCGTGTGATTCTCTTCAGAAACGGAGTTAAATGCCAGGCTCTGTGTCTTTCTACAAGCAAGACTTCGTTTCAGGTAAACGCAGTCACTTTTCAGCTCAAACGAAGCTACATTGTTCACAAAGCACACACGTTTCTTGCTCTTAACGGAAAAGCATTGGATGTTAGTGGACCTGAGGTTTGTATCAGTTTCAGAAACAGAGTTGAACTAGATATGGTCCATGTGTGTAGGGAACACAGTTCTTTTGTTCTGAGCACACTCACGTTTCCCTCTGTATTAGAGACTCTAGAAAGCAAGAGCGTGCTTCTTGCTCTAAAGCAGAGTGTGTTTCATGGATGAGAACTGTACCGTGTGTTTCCCTTCAGAAATGGACTTAAATGCCAGGGTCTGTGTCTTCCTTCAAGCAAGACTTGGTTTCAGGTAAACGCAGTCACTTTTCAGCTCAAACGAAGCTACATTGATCACGAAGCTCACACGTTTCTCGCTCTTAACGGAAAAGCATTGGATGTTAGTGGACCTGAGGTTTGTATCAGTTTCAGAAACAGAGTTGAACTAGATATGTTCCCTGTGTGTAGGAAACACAGTTCTTTTGTTCTGAGCACACTCACGTTTCCCTCTGTATTAGAGACTCTAGAAATCAAGAGCGTGCTTCTTGCTCTAAAGCAGAGTGTGTTTCATGGATGAGAACTGTGCCCTGTGTTTCCCTTCAGAAACGGAGTTAAATGCCAGGCTCTGTGTCTTGCTTCAAGCAAGACTACGTTTCAGGTAAACGCAGTCGCTTTTCAGCTCAAACGAATCTACATTGTTCACAAAGCTCACACGTTTCTCGCTCTTAACTGAAAAGCATTGTATGTTAGCGGACCTGTGGTTTGTATCAGTTTCAGAAACAGAGTTGAACTAGATATGGTCCGTATGTAGGAAACACATTTGTTTTTTTCTGAGCACACTCAGGTTTCCCTCTGTATTCGAGACTCTAGAAAGCAAGAGCGTGCTTCTTGCTCTAAAGCAGAGTGTGTTTCATGGATGAGAACTGTGCCGTGTGTTTCCCTTCAGAAACGGAGTTAAATGCCAGGCTCTGTGCCTTCCTACATGCAAGACTTCGTTTCAGGTAAATGCAGTCACTTTTCAACTCAAACGAAGCTACATTGTTCACGAAGCTCACAGGTTTCTTGCTTTTCACTGAAAAGCATTGGATCTTAGAGGACCTGTGCATTCTATCAATTTCAGAAACAGAGTTGAACTAGATATGGTCCGTGTGTGTAGGAAACACAGTTCTTTTTTTCTGAGCACACTCATGTTTCCCTCTGTATTAGAGACTCTAGAAATCAAGAGCGTGCTTCTTGCTCTAAAGCAGAGTGTGTTTCATGGATGAGAACTGTGCCCTGTGTTTCCCTTCAGAAACGGAGTTAAATGCCAGGCGTGTGTCTTCCTACAAGCAAGACTTCGTTTCAGGTAAACGCAGTCACTTTTCAGCTCATACAAAGCAACATTGTTCACGAAGCTCACACGTTTCTCGCTCTTAAGTGAAAAGCATTGGATGTTTGAGAACCTGTGGTTTGTATCAGTTTCAGAAACAGAGTTGAACTAGATATGGTCCGTCTGTAGGAAACACAGTTCTTTTGTTCTGAGCACACTCACGTTTCCCTCTGTATTAGAGACTCTAGAAAGCAAGAGCGTGCTTCTTGCTCTAAAGCAGAGTGTGTTTCATGGATGAGAACTGTGCCGTGTGTTTCCCTTCAGAAATGGACTTAAATGCCAGGCTATGTGTCTTCCTTCAAGCAAGACTTGGTTTCAGGTAAACGCAGTCACTTTTCAGCTCAAACGAAGCTACATTGATCACGAAGCTCACACGTTTCTCGCTCTTAATGGAAAAGCATTGGATGTTAGAGGACCTGAGGTTTGTATCAGTTTCAGAAACAGAGTTGAACTAGATATGGTCCGTGTGTGTAGGAAACACAGTTCTTTTGTTCTGAGCACACTCACGTTTCCCTCTGTATTAGAGATTCTAGAAAGCAAGAGCGTGCTTCTTGCTCTAAAGCAGAGTGTGTTTCATGGATGAGAACTGTGCCATGTGTTTCCCTTCAGAAACGGAGTTAAATGCCAGGCTCTTTTTCTTTCTAAAAGCAAGACTTCGTTTCAGGTAAACGCAGTCACTTTTCAGCTCTAACGTAGCAACATTGTTCACGAAGCACACATGTTTCTCGCTTTTCACTGAAAAGCATTGGATGTTAGAGGACCTGTGGATTCTATCAGTTTCAGAAACAGAGTTGAACTAGATATGGTCCGTGTGTGTAGGAAACACAGTTCTTTTGTTCTGAGCACACTCATGTTTCCCTCTGTATTAGAGACTCTAGAAAGCAAGAGCGTGCTTCTTGCTCTAAAGCAGAGTGTGTTTCATGGATGAGAACTGTGCCGTGTGTTTCCCTTCAGAAACGGAGTTAAATGCCAGGCTCTGTGCCTTCCTACAAGCAAGACGTCCTTTCAGGTAAACGCAGTCACTTTTCAACTCAAACGAAGCTACATTGTTCACAAAGCACACACGTTTCTTGCTCTTAACTGAAAAGCATTGGATGTTAGAGGACCTGTGGTTTGTATCAGTTCCAGAAACAGAGTTGAACTAGATATGGTCCATGTATGTAGGAAACACAGTTCTTTTGTTCTGAGCACACTCACATTTCCCTCTATATTAGAGATTCTAGAAAGCAAGAGCGTGCTTCATGCTCTAAAGCAGAGTGTGTTTCATGGATGAGAACTGTGCCGTGTGATTCTCTTCAGAAACGGAGTTAAATGCCAGGCTCTGTGTCTTTCTACAAGCAAGACTTCGTTTCAGGTAAACGCAGTCACTTTTCAGCTCAAACGAAGCTACATTGTTCACAAAGCACACACGTTTCTTGCTCTTAACGGAAAAGCATTGGATGTTAGTGGACCTGAGGTTTGTATCAGTTTCAGAAACAGAGTTGAACTAGATATGGTCCATGTGTGTAGGGAACACAGTTCTTTTGTTCTGAGCACACTCACGTTTCCCTCTGTATTAGAGACTCTAGAAAGCAAGAGCGTGCTTCTTGCTCTAAAGCAGAGTGTGTTTCATGGATGAGAACTGTACCGTGTGTTTCCCTTCAGAAATGGACTTAAATGCCAGGGTCTGTGTCTTCCTTCAAGCAAGACTTGGTTTCAGGTAAACGCAGTCACTTTTCAGCTCAAACGAAGCTACATTGATCACGAAGCTCACACGTTTCTCGCTCTTAACGGAAAAGCATTGGATGTTAGTGGACCTGAGGTTTGTATCATTTTCAGAAACAGAGTTGAACTAGATATGTTCCCTGTGTGTAGGAAACACAGTTCTTTTGTTCTGAGCACACTCACGTTTCCCTCTGTATTAGAGACTCTAGAAATCAAGAGCGTGCTTCTTGCTCTAAAGCAGAGTGTGTTTCATGGATGAGAACTGTGCCCTGTGTTTCCCTTCAGAAACGGAGTTAAATGCCAGGCTCTGTGTCTTGCTTCAAGCAAGACTACGTTTCAGGTAAACGCAGTCGCTTTTCAGCTCAAACGAATCTACATTGTTCACAAAGCTCACACGTTTCTCGCTCTTAACTGAAAAGCATTGTATGTTAGCGGACCTGTGGTTTGTATCAGTTTCAGAAACAGAGTTGAACTAGATATGGTCCGTATGTAGGAAACACATTTGTTTTTTTCTGAGCACACTCAGGTTTCCCTCTGTATTCGAGACTCTAGAAAGCAAGAGCGTGCTTCTTGCTCTAAAGCAGAGTGTGTTTCATGGATGAGAACTGTGCCGTGTGTTTCCCTTCAGAAACGGAGTTAAATGCCAGGCTCTGTGCCTTCCTACATGCAAGACTTCGTTTCAGGTAAATGCAGTCACTTTTCAACTCAAACGAAGCTACATTGTTCACGAAGCTCACAGGTTTCTTGCTTTTCACTGAAAAGCATTGGATCTTAGAGGACCTGTGCATTCTATCAGTTTCAGAAACAGAGTTGAACTAGATATGGTCCGTGTGTGTAGGAAACACAGTTCTTTTTTTCTGAGCACACTCATGTTTCCCTCTGTATTAGAGACTCTAGAAATCAAGAGCGTGCTTCTTGCTCTAAAGCAGAGTGTGTTTCATGGATGAGAACTGTGCCCTGTGTTTCCCTTCAGAAACGGAGTTAAATGCCAGGCGTGTGTCTTCCTACAAGCAAGACTTCGTTTCAGGTAAACGCAGTCACTTTTCAGCTCAAACAAAGCTACATTGTTCACGAAGCTCACACGTTTCTCGCTCTTAAGTGAAAAGCATTGGATGTTAGAGGACCTGAGGTTTGTATCAGTTTCAGAAACAGAGTTGAACTAGATATGGTCCGTGTGTGTAGGAAACACAGTTCTTTTGTTCTGAGCACACTCACGTTTCCCTCTGTATTAGAGATTCTAGAAAGCAAGAGCGTGCTTCTTGCTCTAAAGCAGAGTGTGTTTCATGGATGAGAACTGTGCCGTGTGTTTCCCTTCAGAAACAGAGTTAAATGCCAGGCTCTGTGTCTTTCTACAAGCAAGACTTCATTTCAGGTAAACGCAGTCACTTTTCAGCTCAAACGAAGCCACATTGTTCACGAAGCTCACACGTTTCTTGCTTTTCACTGAAAATCATTGGATGTTAGAGGACCTGTGGTTTGTATCGGTTTCAGAAACAGAGTTGAACTAGATATGGACCGTCTGTAGGAAACACATTACTTTTGTTCTGAGCACACTCATATTTCCCTCTGTATTAGAGACTCTAGAAATCAAGAGCGTGCTTCTTGCTCTAAAGCAGAGTGTGTTTCATGGATGAGAACTGTGCCCTGTGTTTCCCTTCAGAAACGGAGTTAAATGCCAGGCGTGTGTCTTCCTACAAGCAAGACTTCGTTTCAGGTAAACGCAGTCACTTTTCAGCTCATACAAACAACATTGTTCACGAAGCTCACACGTTTCTCGCTCTTAAGTGAAAAGCATTGGATGTTTGAGAACCTGTGGTTTGTATCAATTTCAGAAACAGAGTTGAACTAGATATGGTCCGTCTGTAGGAAACACAGTTCTTTTGTTCTGAGTACACTCACGTTTCCCTCTGTATTAGAGACTCTAGAAAGCAAGAGCGTGCTTCTTGCTCTAAAGCACAGTGTGTTTCATGGATGAGAACTGTGCCGTGTGTTTCCCTTCGGAAATGGACTTAAATGCCAGGCTCTGTGTCTTCTTTCAAGCAAGACTTGGTTTCAGGTAAACGCAGTCACTTTTCAGCTCAAACGAAGCTACATTGATCACGAAGCTCAAACGTTTCTTGCTCTTAACGGAAAAGCATTGGATGTTAGTGGACCTGAGGTTTGTATCAGTTTCAGAAACAGAGTTGAACTAGATATGGTCCGTGTGTGTAGGAAACACAGTTCTTTTGTTCTGAGCACACTCACGTTTCCCTCTGTATTAGAGACTCTAGAAAGCAATAGCGTGCTTCTTGCTCTAAAGCAGAGTGTGTTTCATGGATGAGAACTGTACCGTGTGTTTCCCTTCAGAAATGGACTTAAATGCCAGGGTCTGTGTCTTCCTTCAAGCAAGACTTGGTTTCAGGTAAACGCAGTCACTTTTCAGCTCAAACGAAGCTACATTGATCACGAAGCTCACACGTTTCTCGCTCTTAACGGAAAAGCATTGGATGTTAGTGGACCTGAGGTTTGTATCAGTTTCAGAAACAGAGTTGAACTAGATATGGTCCGTGTGTGTAGGAAACACAGTTCTTTTGTTCTGAGCACACTCACGTTTCCCTCTGTATTAGAGACTCTAGAAATCAAGAGCGTGCTTCTTGCTCTAAAGCAGAGTGTGTTTCATGGATGAGAACTGTGCCCTGTGTTTCCCTTCAGAAACGGAGTTAAATGCCAGGCTCTGTGTCTTCCTTCAAGCAAGACTACGTTTCAGGAAAACGCAGTCGCTTTTCAGCTCAAACGAATCTACATTGTTCACAAAGCTCACACGTTTCTCGCTCTTAACTGAAAAGCATTGTATGTTAGCGGAACTGTGGTTTGTATCAGTTTCAGAAACAGAGTTGAACTAGATATGGTCCGTATGTAGGAAACACATTTGTTTTTTTCTGAGCACACTCAGGTTTCCCTCTGTATTCGAGACTCTAGAAAGCAAGAGCGTGCTTCTTGCTCTAAAGCAGAGTGTGTTTCATGGATGAGAACTGTGCCATGTGTTTCCCTTCAGAAACGGAGTTAAATGCCAGGCTCTGTGCCTTCCTACATGCAAGACTTCGTTTCAGGTAAATGCAGTCACTTTTCAACTCAAACGAAGCTACATTGTTCACAAAGCACACACGTTTCTCGCTCTTAACTGAAAAGCATTGTATGTTAGCGGACCTGTGGTTTGTATCAGTTTCAGAAACAGAGTTGAACTAGATATGGTCCGTGTATGTCGGAAACACAGTTCTTTTGTTCTGAGCACACTCACGTTTCCCTCTGTATTAGAGACTCTAGAAAGCAAGAGCGTGCTTCTTGCTCTAAAGCAGAGTGTGTTTCATGGATGAGAACTGTGCCGTGTGTTTCCCTTCAGAAATGGACTTAAATGCCAGGCTATGTGTCTTCCTTCAAGCAAGACTTGGTTTCAGGTAAACGCAGTCACTTTTCAGCTCAAACGAAGCTACATTGATCACGAAGCTCACACGTTTCTCGCTCTTAATGGAAAAGCATTGGATGTTAGAGGACCTGAGGTTTGTATCAGTTTCAGAAACAGAGTTGAACTAGATATGGTCCGTGTGTGTAGGAAACACAGTTCTTTTGTTCTGAGCACACTCACGTTTCCCTCTGTATTAGAGATTCTAGAAAGCAAGAGCGTGCTTCTTGCTCTAAAGCAGAGTGTGTTTCATGGATGAGAACTGTGCCATGTGTTTCCCTTCAGAAACGGAGTTAAATGCCAGGCTCTTTTTCTTTCTAAAAGCAAGACTTCGTTTCAGGTAAACGCAGTCACTTTTCAGCTCTAACGTAGCAACATTGTTCACGAAGCACACATGTTTCTCGCTTTTCACTGAAAAGCATTGGATGTTAGAGGACCTGTGGATTCTATCAGTTTCAGAAACAGAGTTGAACTAGATATGGTCCGTGTGTGTAGGAAACACAGTTCTTTTGTTCTGAGCACACTCATGTTTCCCTCTGTATTAGAGACTCTAGAAAGCAAGAGCGTGCTTCTTGCTCTAAAGCAGAGTGTGTTTCATGGATGAGAACTGTGCCGTGTGTTTCCCTTCAGAAACGGAGTTAAATGCCAGGCTCTGTGCCTTCCTACAAGCAAGACGTCCTTTCAGGTAAACGCAGTCACTTTTCAACTCAAACGAAGCTACATTGTTCACAAAGCACACACGTTTCTCGCTCTTAACTGAAAAGCATTGGATGTTAGAGGACCTGTGGTTTGTATCAGTTCCAGAAACAGAGTTGAACTAGATATGGTCCATGTATGTAGGAAACACAGTTCTTTTGTTCTGAGCACACTCACATTTCCCTCTATATTAGAGATTCTAGAAAGCAAGAGCGTGCTTCATGCTCTAAAGCAGAGTGTGTTTCATGGATGAGAACTGTGCCGTGTGATTCTCTTCAGAAACGGAGTTAAATGCCAGGCTCTGTGTCTTTCTACAAGCAAGACTTCGTTTCAGGTAAAAGCAGTCACTTTTCAGCTCAAACGAAGCTACATTGTTCACAAAGCACACACGTTTCTTGCTCTTAACGGAAAAGCATTGGATGTTAGTGGACCTGAGGTTTGTATCAGTTTCAGAAACAGAGTTGAACTAGATATGGTCCGTGTGTGTAGGAAACACAGTTCTTTTGTTCTGAGCACACTCACGTTTCCCTCTGTATTAGAGACTCTAGAAAGCAAGAGCGTGCTTCTTGCTCTAAAGCAGAGTGTGTTTCATGGATGAGAACTGTACCGTGTGTTTCCCTTCAGAAATGGACTTAAATGCCAGGGTCTGTGTCTTCCTTCAAGCAAGACTTGGTTTCAGGTAAACGCAGTCACTTTTCAGCTCAAACGAAGCTACATTGATCACGAAGCTCACACGTTTCTCGCTCTTAACGGAAAAGCATTGGATGTTAGTGGACCTGAGGTTTGTATCAGTTTCAGAAACAGAGTTGAACTAGATATGTTCCCTGTGTGTAGGAAACACAGTTCTTTTGTTCTGAGCACACTCACGTTTCCCTCTGTATTAGAGACTCTAGAAATCAAGAGCGTGCTTCTTGCTCTAAAGCAGAGTGTGTTTCATGGATGAGAACTGTGCCCTGTGTTTCCCTTCAGAAACGGAGTTAAATGCCAGGCTCTGTGTCTTGCTTCAAGCAAGACTACGTTTCAGGTAAACGCAGTCGCTTTTCAGCTCAAACGAATCTACATTGTTCACAAAGCTCACACGTTTCTCGCTCTTAACTGAAAAGCATTGTATGTTAGCGGACCTGTGGTTTGTATCAGTTTCAGAAACAGAGTTGAACTAGATATGGTCCGTATGTAGGAAACACATTTGTTTTTTTCTGAGCACACTCAGGTTTCCCTCTGTATTCGAGACTCTAGAAAGCAAGAGCGTGCTTCTTGCTCTAAAGCAGAGTGTGTTTCATGGATGAGAACTGTGCCGTGTGTTTCCCTTCAGAAACGGAGTTAAATGCCAGGCTCTGTGCCTTCCTACATGCAAGACTTCGTTTCAGGTAAATGCAGTCACTTTTCAACTCAAACGAAGCTACATTGTTCACGAAGCTCACAGGTTTCTTGCTTTTCAGTGAAAAGCATTGGATGTTAGAGGACCTGTGCATTCTATCAGTTTCAGAAACAGAGTTGAACTAGATATGGTCCGTGTGTGTAGGAAACACAGTTCTTTTTTTCTGAGCACACTCATGTTTCCCTCTGTATTAGAGACTCTAGAAATCAAGAGCGTGCTTCTTGCTCTAAAGCAGAGTGTGTTTCATGGATGAGAACTGTGCCCTGTGTTTCCCTTCAGAAACGGAGTTAAATGCCAGGCGTGTGTCTTCCTACAAGCAAGACTTCGTTTCAGGTAAACGCAGTCACTTTTCAGCTCAAACAAAGCTACATTGTTCACGAAGCTCACACGTTTCTCGCTCTTAAGTGAAAAGCATTGGATGTTAGAGAACCTGTGGTTTGTATCAGTTTCAGAAACAGAGTTGAACTAGATATGGTCCGTCTGTAGGAAACACAGTTCTTTTGTTCTGAGCACACTCACGTTTCCCTCTGTATTAGAGACTCTAGAAAGCAAGAGCGTGCTTCTTGCTCTAAAGCAGAGTGTGTTTCATGGATGAGAACTGTGCCGTGTGTTTCCCTTCAGAAATGGACTTAAATGCCAGGCTCTGTGTCTTCCTTTAAGCAAGACTTGGTTTCAGGTAAACGCAGTCACTTTTCAGCTCAAACGAAGCTGCATTGATCACGAAGCTCACACGTTTCTCGCTCTTAATGGAAAAGCATTGGATGTTAGAGGACCTGAGGTTTGTATCAGTTTCAGAAACAGAGTTGAACTAGATATGGTCCGTGTGTGTAGGAAACACAGTTCTTTTGTTCTGAGCACACTCACGTTTCCCTCTGTATTAGAGATTCTAGAAAGCAAGAGCGTGCTTCTTGCTCTAAAGCAGAGTGTGTTTCATGGATGAGAACTGTGCCGTGTGTTTCCCTTCAGAAACAGAGTTAAATGCCAGGCTCTGTGTCTTTCTACAAGCAAGACTTCATTTCAGGTAAACGCAGTCACTTTTCAGCTCAAACGAAGCCACATTGTTCACGAAGCTCACACGTTTCTTGCTTTTCACTGAAAATCATTGGATGTTAGAGGACCTGTGGTTTGTATCAGTTTCAGAAACAGAGTTGAACTAGATATGGTCCGTGTGTAGGAAACACATTACTTTTGTTCTGAGCACACTCATATTTCCCTCTGTATTAGAGACTCTAGAAATCAAGAGCGTGCTTCTTGCTCTAAAGCAGAGTGTGTTTCATGGATGAGAACTGTGCCCTGTGTTTCCCTTCAGAAACGGAGTTAAATGCCAGGCGTGTGTCTTCCTACAAGCAAGACTTCGTTTCAGGTAAACGCAGTCACTTTTCAGCTCATACAAAGCAACATTGTTCACGAAGCTCACACGTTTCTCGCTCTTAAGTGAAAAGCATTGGATGTTTGAGAACCTGTGGTTTGTATCAATTTCAGAAACAGAGTTGAACTAGATATGGTCCGTCTGTAGGAAACACAGTTCTTTTGTTTTGAGTACACTCACGTTTCCCTCTGTATTAGAGACTCTAGAAAGCAAGAGCGTGCTTCTTGCTCTAAAGCACAGTGTGTTTCATGGATGAGAACTGTGCCGTGTGTTTCCCTTCGGAAATGGACTTAAATGCCAGGCTCTGTGTCTTCTTTCAAGCAAGACTTGGTTTCAGGTAAACGCAGTCACTTTTCAGCTCAAACGAAGCTACATTGATCACGAAGCTCAAACGTTTCTTGCTCTTAACGGAAAAGCATTGGATGTTAGTGGACCTGAGGTTTGTATCAGTTTCAGAAACAGAGTTGAACTAGATATGGTCCGTGTGTGTAGGAAACACAGTTCTTTTGTTCTGAGCACACTCACGTTTCCCTCTGTATTAGAGACTCTAGAAAGCAAGAGCGTGCTTCTTGCTCTAAAGCAGAGTGTGTTTCATGGATGAGAACTGTGCCCTGTGTTTCCCTTCAGAAACGGAGTTAAATGCCAGGCTCTGTGTCTTCCTTCAAGCAAGACTACGTTTCAGGTAAACGCAGTCGCTTTTCAGCTCAAACGAATCTACATTGTTCACAAAGCTCACACGTTTCTCGCTCTTAACTGAAAAGCATTGTATGTTAGCGGACCTGTGGTTTGTATCAGTTTCAGAAACAGAGTTGAACTAGATATGGTCCGTATGTAGGAAACACATTTGTTTTTTTCTGAGCACACTCAGGTTTCCCTCTGTATTCGAGACTCTAGAAAGCAAGAGCGTGCTTCTTGCTCTAAAGCAGAGTGTGTTTCATGGATGAGAACTGTGCCATGTGTTTCCCTTCAGAAACGGAGTTAAATGCCAGGCTCTGTGCCTTCCTACATGCAAGACTTCGTTTCAGGTAAATGCAGTCACTTTTCAACTCAAACGAAGCTACATTGTTCACAAAGCACACACGTTTCTCGCTCTTAACTGAAAAGCATTGGATGTTAGAGGACCTGTGGTTTGTATCAGTTTCAGAAACAGAGTTGAACTAGATATGGTCCGTGTATGTCGGAAACACAGTTCTTTTGTTCTGAGCACACTCACGTTTCCCTCTGTATTAGAGATTCTAGAAAGCAAGAGCGTGCTTCATGCTCTAAAGCAGAGTGTGTTTCATGGATGAGAACTGTGCCGTGTGTTTCTCTTCAGAAAAGGAGTTAAATGCCAGGCTCTGTGTCTTTCTACAAGCAAGACTTCGTTTCAGGTAAACGCAGTCACTTTTCAGCTCAAACGAAGCTACATTGTTCACGAAGCTCACATGTTTCTTGCTTTTCACTGAAAAGCATTGGATGTTAGAGGACCTGTGCATTCTATCAGTTTCAGAAACAGAGTTGAACTAGATATGGTCCGTGTGTAGGAAACACATTACTTTTGTTCTGAGCACACTCATATTTCCCTCTGTATTAGAGACTCTAGAAATCAAGAGCGTGCTTCTTGCTCTAAAGCAGAGTGTGTTTCATGGATGAGAACTGTGCCCTGTGTTTCCCTTCAGAAACGGAGTTAAATGCCAGGCGTGTGTCTTCCTACAAGCAAGACTTCGTTTCAGGTAAACGCAGTCACTTTTCAGCTCATACAAAGCAACATTGTTCACGAAGCTCACACGTTTCTCGCTCTTAAGTGAAAAGCATTGGATGTTTGAGAACCTGTGGTTTGTATCAGTTTCAGAAACAGAGTTGAACTAGATATGGTCCGTCTGTAGGAAACACAGTTCTTTTGTTCTGAGCACACTCACGTTTCCCTCTGTATTAGAGACTCTAGAAAGCAAGAGCGTGCTTCTTGCTCTAAAGCAGAGTGTGTTTCATGGATGAGAACTGTGCCGTGTGTTTCCCTTCAGAAATGGACTTAAATGCCAGGCTATGTGTCTTCCTTCAAGCAAGACTTGGTTTCAGGTAAACGCAGTCACTTTTCAGCTCAAACGAAGCTACATTGATCACGAAGCTCACACGTTTCTCGCTCTTAATGGAAAAGCATTGGATGTTAGAGGACCTGAGGTTTGTATCAGTTTCAGAAACAGAGTTGAACTAGATATGGTCCGTGTGTGTAGGAAACACAGTTCTTTTGTTCTGAGCACACTCACGTTTCCCTCTGTATTAGAGATTCTAGAAAGCAAGAGCGTGCTTCTTGCTCTAAAGCAGAGTGTGTTTCATGGATGAGAACTGTGCCATGTGTTTCCCTTCAGAAACGGAGTTAAATGCCAGGCTCTTTTTCTTTCTAAAAGCAAGACTTCGTTTCAGGTAAACGCAGTCACTTTTCAGCTCTAACGAAGCAACATTGTTCACGAAGCACACATGTTTCTCGCTTTTCACTGAAAAGCATTGGATGTTAGAGGACCTGTGGATTCTATCAGTTTCAGAAACAGAGTTGAACTAGATATGGTCCGTGTGTGTAGGAAACACAGTTCTTTTGTTCTGAGCACACTCACGTTTCCCTCTGTATTAGAGACTCTAGAAAGCAAGAGCGTGCTTCTTGCTCTAAAGCAGAGTGTGTTTCATGGATGAGAACTGTGCCGTGTGTTTCCCTTCAGAAACGGAGTTAAATGCCAGGCTCTGTGCCTTCCTACAAGCAAGACGTCCTTTCAGGTAAACGCAGTCACTTTTCAACTCAAACAAAGCTACATTGTTCACAAAGCACACACGTTTCTCGCTCTTAACTGAAAAGCATTGGATGTTAGAGGACCTGTGGTTTGTATCAGTTCCAGAAACAGAGTTGAACTAGATATGGTCCATGTATGTAGGAAACACAGTTCTTTTGTTCTGAGCACACTCACATTTCCCTCTATATTAGAGATTCTAGAAAGCAAGAGCGTGCTTCATGCTCTAAAGCATAGTGTGTTTCATGGATGAGAACTGTGCCGTGTGATTCTCTTCAGAAACGGAGTTAAATGCCAGGCTCTGTGTCTTTCTACAAGCAAGACTTCGTTTCAGGTAAACGCAGTCACTTTTCAGCTCAAACGAAGCTACATTGTTCACAAAGCACACACGTTTCTTGCTCTTAACGGAAAAGCATTGGATGTTAGTGGACCTGAGGTTTGTATCAGTTTCAGAAACAGAGTTGAACTAGATATGGTCCGTGTGTGTAGGAAACACAGTTCTTTTGTTCTGAGCACACTCACGTTTCCCTCTGTATTAGAGACTCTAGAAAGCAAGAGCGTGCTTCTTGCTCTAAAGCAGAGTGTGTTTCATGGATGAGAACTGTACCGTGTGTTTCCCTTCAGAAATGGACTTAAATGCCAGGGTCTGTGTCTTCCTTCAAGCAAGACTTGGTTTCAGGTAAACGCAGTCACTTTTCAGCTCAAACGAAGCTACATTGATCACGAAGCTCAAACGTTTCTTGCTCTTAACGGAAAAGCATTGGATGTTAGTGGACCTGAGGTTTGTATCAGTTTCAGAAACAGAGTTGAACTAGATATGGTCCGTGTGTGTAGGAAACACAGTTCTTTTGTTCTGAGCACACTCACGTTTCCCTCTGTATTAGAGACTCTAGAAATCAAGAGCGTGCTTCTTGCTCTAAAGCAGAGTGTGTTTCATGGATGAGAACTGTGCCCTGTGTTTCCCTTCAGAAACGGAGTTAAATGCCAGGCTCTGTGTCTTCCTTCAAGCAAGACTACGTTTCAGGTAAACGCAGTCGCTTTTCAGCTCAAACGAATCTACATTGTCCACAAAGCTCACACGTTTCTCGCTCTTAACTGAAAAGCATTGTATGTTAGCGGACCTGTGGTTTGTATCAGTTTCAGAAACAGAGTTGAACTAGATATGGTCCGTATGTAGGAAACACATTTGTTTTTTTCTGAGCACACTCAGGTTTCCCTCTGTATTCGAGACTCTAGAAAGCAAGAGCGTGCTTCTTGCTCTAAAGCAGAGTGTGTTTCATGGATGAGAACTGTGCCATGTGTTTCCCTTCAGAAACGGAGTTAAATGCCAGGCTCTGTGCCTTCCTACATGCAAGACTTCGTTTCAGGTAAATGCAGTCACTTTTCAACTCAAACGAAGCTACATTGTTCACAAAGCACACACGTTTCTCGCTCTTAACTGCAAAGCATTGGATGTTAGAGGACCTGTGGTTTGTATCAGTTTCAGAAACAGAGTTGAACTAGATATGGTCCGTGTATGTCGGAAACACAGTTCTTTTGTTCTGAGCACACTCACGTTTCCCTCTGTATTAGAGATTCTAGAAAGCAAGAGCGTGCTTCATGCTCTAAAGCAGAGTGTGTTTCATGGATGAGAACTGTGCCGTTTGTTTCTCTTCAGAAACGGAGTTAAATGCCAGGCTCTGTGTCTTTCTACAAGCAAGACTTCGTTTCAGGTAAACGCAGTCACTTTTCAGCTCAAACGAAGCTACATTGTTCACGAAGCTCACAGGTTTCTTGCTTTTCACTGAAAAGCATTGGATGTTAGAGGACCTGTGCATTCTATCAGTTTCAGAAACAGGGTTGAACTAGATATGGTCCGTGTGTGTAGGAAACACAGTTCTTTTTTTCTGAGCACACTCATGTTTCCCTCTGTATTAGAGACTCTAGAAATCAAGAGCGTGCTTCTTGCTCTAAAGCAGAGTGTGTTTCATGGATGAGAACTGTGCCCTGTGTTTCCCTTCAGAAACGGAGTTAAATGCCAGGCGTGTGTCTTCCTACAAGCAAGACTTCGTTTCAGGTAAACGCAGTCACTTTTCAGCTCAAACAAAGCTACATTGTTCACGAAGCTCACACGTTTCTCGCTCTTAAGTGAAAAGCATTGGATGTTAGAGAACCTGTGGTTTGTATCAGTTTCAGAAACAGAGTTGAACTAGATATGGTCCGTCTGTAGGAAACACAGTTCTTTTGATCTGAGCACACTCACGTTTCCCTCTGTATTAGAGACTCTAGAAAGCAAGAGCGTGCTTCTTGCTCTAAAGCAGAGTGTGTTTCATGGATGAGAACTGTGCCGTGTGTTTCCCTTCAGAAATGGACTTAAATGCCATGCTCTGTGTCTTCCTTCAAGCAAGACTTGGTTTCAGGTAAACGCAGTCACTTTTCAGCTCAAACGAAGCTGCATTGATCACGAAGCTCACACGTTTCTCGCTCTTAATGGAAAAGCATTGGATGTTAGAGGACCTGAGGTTTGTATCAGTTTCAGAAACAGAGTTGAACTAGATATGGTCCGTGTGTGTAGGAAACACAGTTCTTTTGTTCTGAGCACACTCACGTTTCCCTCTGTATTAGAGATTCTAGAAAGCAAGAGCGTGCTTCTTGCTCTAAAGCAGAGTGTGTTTCATGGATGAGAACTGTGCCGTGTGTTTCCCTTCAGAAACAGAGTTAAATGCCAGGCTCTGTGTCTTTCTACAAGCAAGACTTCATTTCAGGTAAACGCAGTCACTTTTCAGCTCAAACGAAGCCACATTGTTCACGAAGCTCACACGTTTCTTGCTTTTCACTGAAAATCATTGGATGTTAGAGGACCTGTGGTTTGTATCGGTTTCAGAAACAGAGTTGAACTAGATATGGTCCGTGTGTAGGAAACACATTACTTTTGTTCTGAGCACACTCATATTTCCCTCTGTATTAGAGACTCTAGAAATCAAGAGCGTGCTTCTTGCTCTAAAGCAGAGTGTGTTTCATGGATGAGAACTGTGCCCTGTGTTTCCCTTCAGAAACGGAGTTAAATGCCAGGCGTGTGTCTTCCTACAAGCAAGACTTCGTTTCAGGTAAACGCAGTCACTTTTCAGCTCATACAAAGCAACATTGTTCACGAAGCTCACACGTTTCTCGCTCTTAAGTGAAAAGCATTGGATGTTTGAGAACCTGTGGTTTGTATCAGTTTCAGAAACAGAGTTGAACTAGATATGGTCCGTCTGTAGGAAACACAGTTCTTTTGTTCTGAGCACACTCACGTTTCCCTCTGTATTAGAGACTCTAGAAAGCAAGAGCGTGCTTCTTGCTCTAAAGCAGAGTGTGTTTCATGGATGAGAACTGTGCCGTGTGTTTCCCTTCAGAAATGGACTTAAATGCCAGGCTATGTGTCTTCCTTCAAGCAAGACTTGGTTTCAGGTAAACGCAGTCACTTTTCAGCTCAAACGAAGCTACATTGATCACGAAGCTCACACGTTTCTCGCTCTTAATGGAAAAGCATTGGATGTTAGAGGACCTGAGGTTTGTATCAGTTTCAGAAACAGAGTTGAACTAGATATGGTCCGTGTGTGTAGGAAACACAGTTCTTTTGTTCTGAGCACACTCACGTTTCCCTCTGTATTAGAGATTCTAGAAAGCAAGAGCGTGCTTCTTGCTCTAAAGCAGAGTGTGTTTCATGGATGAGAACTGTGCCATGTGTTTCCCTTCAGAAACGGAGTTAAATGCCAGGCTCTTTTTCTTTCTAAAAGCAAGACTTCGTTTCAGGTAAACGCAGTCACTTTTCAGCTCTAACGAAGCAACATTGTTCACGAAGCACACATGTTTCTCGCTTTTCACTGAAAAGCATTGGATGTTAGAGGACCTGTGGATTCTATCAGTTTCAGAAACAGAGTTGAACTAGATATGGTCCGTGTGTGTAGGAAACACAGTTCTTTTGTTCTGAGCACACTCATGTTTCCCTCTGTATTAGAGACTCTAGAAAGCAAGAGCGTGCTTCTTGCTCTAAAGCAGAGTGTGTTTCATGGATGAGAACTGTGCCGTGTGTTTCCCTTCAGAAACGGAGTTAAATGCCAGGCTCTGTGCCTTCCTACAAGCAAGACGTCCTTTCAGGTAAACGCAGTCACTTTTCAACTCAAACGAAGCTACATTGTTCACAAAGCACACACGTTTCTCGCTCTTAACTGAAAAGCATTGGATGTTAGAGGACCTGTGGTTTGTATCAGTTCCAGAAACAGAGTTGAACTAGATATGGTCCATGTATGTAGGAAACACAGTTCTTTTGTTCTGAGCACACTCACATTTCCCTCTATATTAGAGATTCTAGAAAGCAAGCGCGTGCTTCATGCTCTAAAGCAGAGTGTGTTTCATGGATGAGAACTGTGCCGTGTGATTCTCCTCAGAAAAGGAGTTAAATGCCAGGCTCTGTGTCTTTCTACAAGCAAGACTTCGTTTCAGGTAAACGCAGTCACTTTTCAGCTCAAACGAAGCCACATTGTTCACGAAGCTCACAGGTTTCTTGCTTTTCACTGAAAAGCATTGGATGTTAGAGGACCTGTGGATTCTATCAGTTTCAGAAACAGAGTTGAACTAGATATGGTCCGTGTGTGTAGGAAACACAGTTCTTTTGTTCTGAGCACACTCACGTTTCCCTCTGTATTAGAGACTCTAGAAAGCAATAGCGTGCTTCTTGCTCTAAAGCAGAGTGTGTTTCATGGATGAGAACTGTACCGTGTGTTTCCCTTCAGAAATGGACTTAAATGCCAGGGTCTGTGTCTTCCTTCAAGCAAGACTTGGTTTCAGGTAAACGCAGTCACTTTTCAGCTCAAACGAAGCTACATTGATCACGAAGCTCACACGTTTCTCGCTCTTAACGGAAAAGCATTGGATGTTAGTGGACCTGAGGTTTGTATCAGTTTCAGAAACAGAGTTGAACTAGATATGGTCCGTGTGTGTAGGAAACACAGTTCTTTTGTTCTGAGCACACTCACGTTTCCCTCTGTATTAGAGACTCTAGAAAGCAAGAGCGTGCTTCTTGCTCTAAAGCACAGTGTGTTTCATGGATGAGAACTGTGCCGTGTGTTTCCCTTCGGAAATGGACTTAAATGCCAGGCTCTGTGTCTTCTTTCAAGCAAGACTTGGTTTCAGGTAAACGCAGTCACTTTTCAGCTCAAACGAAGCTACATTGATCACGAAGCTCAAACGTTTCTTGCTCTTAACGGAAAAGCATTGGATGTTAGTGGACCTGAGGTTTGTATCAGTTTCAGAAACAGAGTTGAACTAGATATGGTCCGTGTGTGTAGGAAACACAGTTCTTTTGTTCTGAGCACACTCACGTTTCCCTCTGTATTAGAGACTCTAGAAAGCAAGAGCGTGCTTCTTGCTCTAAAGCAGAGTGTGTTTCATGGATGAGAACTGTACCGTGTGTTTCCCTTCAGAAATGGACTTAAATGCCAGGGTCTGTGTCTTCCTTCAAGCAAGACTTGGTTTCAGGTAAACGCAGTCACTTTTCAGCTCAAACGAAGCTACATTGATCACGAAGCTCACACGTTTCTCAATCTTAACGGAAAAGCATTGGATGTTAGTGGACCTGAGGTTTGTATCAGTTTCAGAAACAGAGTTGAACTAGATATGGTCCGTGTGTGTAGGAAACACAGTTCTTTTGTTCTGAGCACACTCACGTTTCCCTCTGTATTAGAGACTCTAGAAATCAAGAGCGTGCTTCTTGCTCTAAAGCAGAGTGTGTTTCATGGATGAGAACTGTGCCCTGTGTTTCCCTTCAGAAACGAAGTTAAATGCCAGGCTCTGTGTCTTCCTTCAAGCAAGACTACGTTTCAGGTAAACGCAGTCGCTTTTCAGCTCAAACGAATCTACATTGTTCACAAAGCTCACACGTTTCTCGCTCTTAACTGAAAAGCATTGGATGTTAGAGGACCTGTGGTTTGTATCAGTTTCAGAAACAGAGTTGAACTAGATATGGTCCGTGTGTGAGGGAAACACATTTCTTTTGTTCTGAGCACACTCACGTTTCCCTCTGTATTAGAGATTCTAGAAAGCAAGAGCGTGCTTCATGCTCTAAAGCAGAGTGTGTTTCATGGATGAGAACTGTGCCGTGTGTTTCTCTTCAGAAACGGAGTTAAATGCCAGGCTCTGTGTCTTTCTACAAGCAAGACTTCGTTTCAGGTAAACGCAGTCACTTTTCAGCTCAAACGAAGCTACATTGTTCACGAAGCTCACAGGTTTCTTGCTTTTCACTGAAAAGCATTGGATGTTAGAGGACCTGTGAATTCTATCAGTTTCAGAAACAGAGTTGAACTAGATATGGTCCGTGTGTGAGGGAAACACAGTTCATTTTTTCTGAGCACACTCATGTTTCCCTCTGTATTAGAGACTCTAGAAATCAAGAGCGTGCTTCTTGCTCTAAAGCAGAGTGTGTTTCATGGATGAGAACTGTGCCCTGTGTTTCCCTTCAGAAACGGAGTTAAATGCCAGGCGTGTGTCTTCCTATAAGCAAGACTTCGTTTCAGGTAAACGCAGTCACTTTTCAGCTCAAACGAAGCTATATTGTTCACGAAGCTCACACGTTTCTCGCTCTTAAGTGAAAAGCATTGGATGTTAGAGAACCTGTGGTTTGTATCAGTTTCAGAAACAGAGTTGAACTAGATATGGTCCGTCTGTAGGAAACACAGTTCTTTTGTTCTGAGCACACTCACGTTTCCCTCTGTATTAGAGACTCTAGAAAGCAAGAGCGTGCTTCTTGCTCTAAAGCAGAGTGTGTTTCATGGATGAGAACTGTGCCCTGTGTTTCCCTTCAGAAATGGACTTAAATGCCAGGCTCTGTGTCTTCCTACAAGCAAGACTTCGTTTCAGGTAAACGCAGTCACTTTTCAGCTCATACAAAGCAACATTGTTCACGAAGCTCACACGTTTCTCGCTCTTAAGTGAAAAGCATTGGATGTTTGAGAACCTGTGGTTTGTATCAGTTTCAGAAACAGAGTTGAACTAGATATGGTCCGTCTGTAGGAAACACAGTTCTTTTGTTCTGAGCACACTCACGTTTCCCTCTGTATTAGAGACTCTAGAAAGCAAGAGCGTGCTTCTTGCTCTAAAGCAGAGTGTGTTTCATGGATGAGAACTGTGCCGTGTGTTTCCCTTCAGAAATGGACTTAAATGCCAGGCTATGTGTCTTCCTTCAAGCAAGACTTGGTTTCAGGTAAACGCAGTCACTTTTCAGCTCAAACGAAGCTACATTGATCACGAAGCTCACACGTTTCTCGCTCTTAATGGAAAAGCATTGGATGTTAGAGGACCTGAGGTTTGTATCAGTTTCAGAAACAGAGTTGAACTAGATATGGTCCGTGTGTGTAGGAAACACAGTTCTTTTGTTCTGAGCACACTCACGTTTCCCTCTGTATTAGAGATTCTAGAAAGCAAGAGCGTGCTTCTTGCTCTAAAGCAGAGTGTGTTTCATGGATGAGAACTGTGCCATGTGTTTCCCTTCAGA
>CATKUP010000874.1:0-53000 GCA_949786385.1 Onychomys leucogaster
CACAGGTCCTCTTACATCCAATGCTTTTCAGGTAAGAGCGAGAAACGGGTGAGCTTCGTGAACAATGTAACTTCATTTGAGCTGAAAGTGACTGCGTTTACCTGAAACGAAGTCTTGCTTGTAGGAAGACACAAGCCTGGCATTTAACTCCATTTCTGAAGGGAAACACACGGCACAGTTCTCATCCATGAAACACACTCTGCTTTAGAGCAAGAAGCATGCCCTTACTTTCTAGAGTCTCTAATACAGAGGGAAACGTGAGTGTGCTCAGAACAAAAGAACTGTGTCTCCTACACACACGGACCATATCTAGTTCAACTCTGTTTCTGAAAATGATACAAACCACAGGTCGTCCAATATCCAATGCTTTTCAGGTAAGAGCGAGAAACATGTGGGCTTCGTAAACAATGTAGCTTCGTTTGATATGAAAAGTGACTGTGTTTACCTGAAACGAAGTCTTGCTTGAAGATAGACACAGAGCCTGGCATTTAACTCCATTTCTGAAGGGAAACACACGGCGCAGTTCTCATCCATGAAACACACTCTGCTTTAGAGCAAGAAGCACTCTCTTGCTTTCTAGAGTCTCTAATACAGAGGGAAACGTGAGTGTGCGCAGAAAAAAAGAACTGTGTTTCCTACACACACGGACCATATCTAGTTCAACTCTGTTTCTGAAACTGACACAAACCACAGGTCCTCTTACATCCAATGCTTTTCAGGTAAGAGCGAGAAACGGGTGAGCTTCGTGAACAATGTAACTTCATTTGAGCTGAAAGTGACTGCGTTTACCTGAAACGAAGTCTTGCTTGTAGGAAGACACAAGCCTGGCATTTAACTCCATTTCTGAAAGGAAACACACGGCACAGTTCTCATCCATGAAACACACTCTGCTTTAGAGCAAGAAGCATGCCCTTACTTTCTAGAGTCTCTAATACAGAGGGAAACGTGAGTGTGCTCAGAACAAAAGAACTGTGTCTCCTACACACACGGACCATATCTAGTTCAACTCTGTTTCTGAAAATGATACAAACCACAGGTCGTCCAATATCCAATGCTTTTCAGGTAAGAGCGAGAAACGTGTGAGCTTCGTGAACAATGTAGCTTCGTTTGAGCTGAAAAGTGACTGTGTTTACCTGACACGAAGTCTTGCTTGTATGAAGACACAAGCCTGGCATTTAACTCCATTTCTGAAGGGAAACACACGGCACAGTTCTCATCCATGAAACACACTCTACTTTAGAGCAAGAAGCATGCTCTTGCTTTCTAGAGTCTCTAATACAGAGGGAAACGTGAGTGTGCTCAGAACAAAAGAACTGTGTTTCCTACACACACAGACCATATCTAATACAACTCTGTTTCTGAAACTGATACAAACCACAGGTCCTCTAACATCCAATGCTTTTCAGTTAAGAGCGAGAAATGTGTGAGCTTCGTGAACAATGTAACTTCATTTGAGCTGAAAGTGACTGCGTTTACCTGAAACCAAGTCCTGCTTGTAGGAAGACACACGCCTGGCATTTAATTCCGTTTCTGAAGGGAAACACACGGCACAGTTCTCATCCATGAAACACACTCTGCTTTAGAGCAAGAAGCACGCTCTTGCTTTCTAGGGTCTCTAATACAGAGGGAAACGTGAGTGTGCTCATAACAAATGAACTGTGTTTCCTACACACACGGACCATATCTAGTTCAACTCTGTTTCTGAAACTGATACAAACCACAGTTCGTCTAATATCCAATGCTTTTCAGGTAAGAGCGAGAAACGGGTGAGCTTCGTGAACAATGTAGCTTCGTTTGAGGTGAAAAGTGACTGTGTTTACCTGAAACGAAGTCTTGCTTGTAGGAAGAAACGCCTGGCATTTAACTCCGTTTCTAAAGGGAAACACACGGCACAGTTCTCATCCATGAAACACACTCTGCTTTAGAGCAAGAAGCACGCTCTTACTTTCTAGAGTCTCTAATACAGAGGGAAACGTGAGTGTGCTCAGAACAAAAGAACTGTGTTTCCTACACACACGGACCATATCGAGTTCAACTCTGTTTCTGAAACTTACACAAACCACAGGTCCTCTAACATCCAATGCTTTTCAGTTAAGAGTGAGAAACGTGTGAGCTTTGTGAACAATGTAGCTTTGTTTGAGCTGAAAAGTGACTACATTTACCTGAAACGAAGTCTTGCTTGTAGGAAGACACACGCCTGGCATTTAACTCCGTTTCTGAAGGGAAACACACGGCACAGTTCTCATCCATGAAACACACACTGCTTTACAGCAAGAAGCACGTTTTTGCTTTCTGGAGTCTCTAATACAGAGGGAAACGTGAGTGTGCTCAGAACAAAAGAACTGTGTTTCCTACACACACGGACCATATCTAGTTCAACTCTGTTTCTGAAACTGATACAAACCACAGGTCCTCTAACATCCAATGCTTTTCAGTTAAGAGGAACAAACGTGTGAGCTTCATGAACAATGTAACTTCATTTGAGCTGAAAGTGACTGCGTTTACCTGAAACGAAGTCTTGCTTGTAGGAAGACACACGCCTGGCATTTAATTCCGTTTCTGAAGGGAAACACACGGCACAGTTCTCATCCATGAAACACACTCTGCTTTAGAGCAAGGAGCACGCTCTTGCTTTCTAGAGTCTCTAATACAGAGGGAAACGTGAGTGTGCTCAGAACAAAAGAACTGTGTTTCCTACACACACGGACCATATCTAGTTCAACTCTATTTCTGAAAATGATACAAACCACAGGTCGTCTAATATCCAATGCTTTTCAGGTAAGAGCGAGAAACGTGTGAGCTTCGTGAACAATGTAGTTTCGTTTGAGCTGAAAAGTGACTGTGTTTACCTGAAACGAAGTCTTGCTTGTAGGAAGACACGCCTGGCATTTAACTCCGTTTCTAAAGGGAAACACACGGCACAGTTCTCATCCATGAAACACACTCTGCTTTAGAGCAAGAAGCACGCTCTTACTTTCTAGAGTCTCTAATACAGAGGGAAACGTGAGTGTGCTCAGAACAAAAGTACTGTGTTTCCTACACACACGGACCATATCGAGTTCAACTCTGTTTCTGAAACTTACACAAACCACAGGTCCTCTAACATCCAATGCTTTTCAGTTAAGAGTGAGAAACGTGTGAGCTTTGTGAACAATGTAGCTTTGTTTGAGCTGAAAAGTGACTACATTTACCTGAAACGAAGTCTTGCTTGTAGGAAGACACACGCCTGGCATTTAACTCCGTTTCTGAAGGGAAACACACGGCACAGTTCTCATCCATGAAACACACACTGCTTTAGAGCAAGAAGCACGTTTTTGCTTTCTGGAGTCTCTAATACAGAGGGAAACGTGAGTGTGCTCAGAACAAAAGAACTGTGTTTCCTACACACACGGACCATATCTAGTTCAACTCTGTTTCTGAAACTGATACAAACCACAGGTCCTCTAACATCCAATGCTTTTCAGTTAAGAGCAAGAAACGTGTGAGCTTCATGAACAATGTAACTTCATTTGAGCTGAAAGTGACTGCGTTTACCTGAAACGAAGTCTTGCTTGTAGGAAGACACACGCCTGGCCTTTAATTCCGTTTCTGAAGGGAAACAAACGGCACAGTTCTCATCCATGAAACACACTCTGCTTTAGAGCAAGGAGCACGCTCTTGCTTTCTAGAGTCTCTAATACAGAGGGAAACGTGAGTGTGCTCAGAACAAAGAACTGTGTTTCCTACACACACAGACCATATCTAGTTCAACTCTGTTTCTGAAAATGATAAAAACCACAGGTCATCTAATATCCAATGCTTTTCAGTTAAGAGCGAGAAACGTGTGAGCTTCGTGAACAATGTAGCTTCGTTTGAGCTGAAAAGTGACTGTGTTTACCTGAAACGAAGTCTTGCTTGTATGAAGACACACGCCTGGCATTTAACTCCGTTTCTGAAGGGATACACAAGGCACAGTTCTCATCCATGAAACACACTCTGCTTTAGAGCAAGAAGCATGCTCTTGCTTTCTAGAATCTCTATTACAGAGGGAAACTTGAGTGTGCTCATAACAAATGAACTGTGTTTCCTACACACATGGACGATATCTAGTTCAACTCTGTTTCTGAAACTGATACAAACCACAGGTCGTCTAACATCCAATGCTTTTCAGTTAAGAGCGAGAAACATGTGGGCTTCGTGAACAATGTAGCTTCGTTTGATATGAAAAGTGACTGCGTTTACCTGAAACGAAGTCTTGCTTGAAGATAGACACAGAGCCTGGCATTTAACTCCGTTTCTGAAGGGAAACACACGGCACAGTTCTCATCCATGAAACACACTCTGCTTTAGAGCAAGAAGCACTCTCTTGCTTTCTAGAGTCTCTAATACAGAGGGAAACGTGAGTGTGCTCAGAACAAAAGAACTGTGTTTCCTACACACACAGACCATATCTAATACAACTCTGTTTCTGAAACTGATACAAACCACAGGTCCTCTAACATCCAATGCTTTTCAGTTAAGAGCGAGAAATGTGTGAGCTTCGTGAACAATGTAACTTCATTTGAGCTGAAAGTGACTGCGTTTACCTGAAACCAAGTCTTACTTGTAGGAAGACACACGCCTGGCATTTAACTCCGTTTCTGAAGGGAAACACACGGCACAGTTCTCATCCATGAAACACACTCTGCTTTAGAGCAAGAAGCACGCTCTTGCTTTCTAGAGTCTCTAATACAGAGGGAAACGTGAGTGTGCTCATAACAAATGAACTGTGTTTCCTACACACAGAGACCATATCTAGTTCAACTCTGTTTCTGAAACTGATACAAACCACAGGTCCTCTAACATCCAATGCTTTTCAGTTAAGAGCAAGAAACGTGTGAGCTTCATGAACAATGTAACTTCATTTGAGCTGAAAGTGACTGCGTTTACCTGAAACGAAGTCTTGCTTGTAGGAAGACACGCCTGGCATTTAACTCCGTTTCTGAAGGGAAACACACAGCACAGTTCTCATCCCTGAAACACTCTCTGCTTTAGAGCAAGAAGCACTCTCTTGCTTTCTAGAGTCTCTAATACAGAGGGAAACGTGAGTGTGCTCAGAACAAAAGAACTGTGTTTCCTACACACACGGACCATATCTAGTTCAACTCTGTTTCTGAAACTGATACAAACCACAGGTCCTCTAACATCCAATGCTTTTCAGTTAAGAGCGAGAAACGTGTGAGCTTCGTGAACAATGTAACTTCATTTGAGCTGAAAGTGACTGCGTTTACCTGAAACGAAGTCTTGCTTGTAGGAAGACACTCGCCTGGCATTTAACTCCATGTCTGAAGGGAAACACACGGCACAGTTCTCATCCATGAAACACACTCTGCTTTAGAGCAAGAAGCACTCTCTTCCTTTCTAGAGTCTCTAATACAGAGGGAAACGTGAGTGTGCTCAGAACAAAAGAACTGTGTCTCCTACACACACGGACCATATCTAGTTCAACTCTGTTTCTGAAAATGATACAAACCACAGGTGCTCTAATATCCAATGCTTTTCAGGTAAGAGCGAGAAACGTGTGAGCTTCGTGAACAATGTATCTTCGTTTGAGCTGAAAAGTGACTGTGTTTACCTGAAACGAAGTCTTGCTTTTATGAAGACACACGCCTGGCATTTAACTCCGTTTCTGAAGGGATACACAAGGCACAGTTCTCATCCATGAAACACACTCTGCTTTAGAGCAAGAAGCATGCTCTTGCTTTCTAGAATCTCTATTACAGAGGGAAACTTGAGTGTGCTCATAACAAATGAACTGTGTTTCCTACACACACGGACGATATCTAGTTCAACTCTGTTTCTGAAACTGATACAAACCACAGGTCGTCTAACATCCAATGCTTTTCAGTTATGAGCGAGAAACATGTGGGCTTCGTGAACAATGTAGCTTCGTTTGATATGAAAAGTGACTGCGTTTACCTGAAACGAAGTCTTGCTTGAAGATAGACACAGAGCCTGGCATTTAACTCCGTTTCTGAAGGGAAACACACGGCGCAGTTCTCATCCATGAAACACACTCTGCTTTAGAGCAAGAAGCACTCTCTTGCTTTCTAGAGTCTCTAATACAGAGGGAAACGTGAGTGTGCGCAGAAAAAAAGAACTGTGTTTCCTACACACACGGACCATATCTAGTTCAACTCTGTTTCTGAAACTGACACAAACCAGAGGTCCTCTTACATCCAATGCTTTTCAGGTAAGAGCGAGAAACGGGTGAGCTTCGTGAACAATGTAACTTCATTTGAGCTGAAAGTGACTGCGTTTACCTGAAACGAAGTCTTGCTTGTAGGAAGACACAAGCCTGGCATTTAACTCCATTTCTGAAGGGAAACACACGGCACAGTTCTCATCCATGAAACACACTCTGCTTTAGAGCAAGAAGCACGCCCTTTCTTTCTAGAGTCTCTAATACAGAGGGAAACGTGAGTGTGCTCAGAACAAAAGAACTGTGTTTCCTACACACACGGACCATATCTAGTTCAACTCTGTTTCTGAAAGTGACACAAACCACAGGTCCTCTAACATCCAATGCTTTTCAGTTAAGAGCGAGAAACGTGTGAGCTTCGTGAACAATGTAACTTCATTTGAGCTGAATGTGACTGCGTTTACCTGAAACCAAGTCTTACTTGTAGGAAGACACACGCCTGGAATTTAATTGCGTTTCTGAAGGGAAACACACGGCACAGTTCTCATCCATGAAACACACTCTGCTTTAGAGCAAGAAGCACGCTCTTGCTTTCTAGAGTCTCTAATACAGAGGGAAACGTGAGTGTGCTCATAACAAATGAACTGTGTTTCCTACACACAGAGACCATATCTAGTTCAACTCTGTTTCTGAAACTGATACAAACCACAGGTCCTCTAACATCCAATGCTTTTCAGTTAAGAGCAAGAAACGTGTGAGCTTCATGAACAATGTAACTTCATTTGAGCTGAAAGTGACTGTGTTTACCAGAAACGAAGTCTTGCTTGTAGGAAGACACGCCTGGCATTTAACTCCGTTTCTGAAGGGAAACACACAGCACAGTTCTCATCCATGAAACACTCTCTGCTTTAGAGCAAGAAGCACTCTCTTGCTTTCTAGAGTCTCTAATACAGAGGGAAACGTGAGTGTGCTCAGAACAAAAGAACTGTGTTTCCTACACACACGGACCATATCTAGTTCAACTCTGTTTCTGAAACTGATACAAACCACAGGTCCTCTAACATCCAATGCTTTTCAGTTAAGAGCGAGAAACGTGTGAGCTTCGTGAACAATGTAACTTCATTTGAGCTGAAAGTGACTGCGTTTACCTGAAACGAAGTCTTGCTTGTAGGAAGACACTCGCCTGGCATTTAACTCCATGTCTGAAGGGAAACACACGGCACAGTTCTCATCCATGAAACACACTCTGCTTTAGAGCAAGAAGCACTCTCTTCCTTTCTAGAGTCTCTAATACAGAGGGAAACGTGAGTGTGCTCAGAACAAAAGAACTGTGTCTCCTACACACACGGACCATATCTAGTTCAACTCTGTTTCTGAAAATGATACAAACCACAGGTGCTCTAATATCCAATGCTTTTCAGGTAAGAGCGAGAAACGTGTGAGCTTCGTGAACAATGTATCTTCGTTTGAGCTGAAAAGTGACTGTGTTTACCTGAAACGAAGTCTTGCTTGTATGAAGACACACGCCTGGCATTTAACTCCGTTTCTGAAGGGATACACAAGGCACAGTTCTCATCCATGAAACACACTCTGCTTTAGAGCAAGAAGCATGCTCTTGCTTTCTAGAATCTCTATTACAGAGGGAAACTTGAGTGTGCTCATAACAAATGAACTGTGTTTCCTACACACACGGACGATATCTAGTTCAACTCTGTTTCTGAAACTGATACAAACCACAGGTCGTCTAACATCCAATGCTTTTCAGTTAAGAGCGAGAAACATGTGGGCTTCGTGAACAATGTAGCTTCGTTTGATATGAAAAGTGACTGCGTTTACCTGAAACGAAGTCTTGCTTGAAGATAGACACAGAGCCTGGCATTTAACTCCGTTTCTGAAGGGAAACACACGGCGCAGTTCTCATCCATGAAACACACTCTGCTTTAGAGCAAGAAGCACTCTCTTGCTTTCTAGAGTCTCTAATACAGAGGGAAACGTGAGTGAGCGCAGAAAAAAAGAACTGTGTTTCCTACACACATGGACCATATCTAGTTCAACTCTGTTTCTGAAACTGACACAAACCACAGGTCCTCTTACATCCAATGCTTTTCAGGTAAGAGCGAGAAACGGGTGAGCTTCGTGAACAATGTAACTTCATTTGAGCTGAAAGTGACTGCGTTTACCTGAAACGAAGTCTTGCTTGTAGGAAGACACAAGCCTGGCATTTAACTCCATTTCTGAAGGGAAACACACGGCACAGTTCTCATCCATGAAACACACTCTGCTTTAGAGCAAGAAGCACGCCCTTTCTTTCTAGAGTCTCTAATACAGAGGGAAACGTGAGTGTGCTCAGAACAAAAGAACTGTGTTTCCTACACACACGGACCATATCTAGTTCAACTCTGTTTCTGAAAGTGACACAAACCACAGGTCCTCTAACATCCAATGCTTTTCAGTTAAGAGCGAGAAACGTGTGAGCTTCGTGAACAATGTAACTTCATTTGAGCTGAATGTGACTGCGTTTACCTGAAACCAAGTCTTACTTGTAGGAAGACACACGCCTGGAATTTAATTGCGTTTCTGAAGGGAAACACACGGCACAGTTCTCATCCATGAAACACACTCTGCTTTAGAGCAAGAAGCACGCTCTTGCTTTCTAGAGTCTCTAATACAGAGGGAAACGTGAGTGTGCTCATAACAAATGAACTGTGTTTCCTACACACAGAGACCATATCTAGTTCAACTCTGTTTCTGAAACTGATACAAACCACAGGTCCTCTAACATCCAATGCTTTTCAGTTAAGAGCAAGAAACGTGTGAGCTTCATGAACAATGTAACTTCATTTGAGCTGAAAGTGACTGTGTTTACCAGAAACGAAGTCTTGCTTGTAGGAAGACACGCCTGGCATTTAACTCCGTTTCTGAAGGGAAACACACAGCACAGTTCTCATCCATGAAACACTCTCTGCTTTAGAGCAAGAAGCACTCTCTTGCTTTCTAGAGTCTCTAATACAGAGGGAAACGTGAGTGTGCTCAGAACAAAAGAACTGTGTTTCCTACACACACGGACCATATCTAGTTCAACTCTGTTTCTGAAACTGATACAAACCACAGGTCCTCTAACATCCAATGCTTTTCAGTTAAGAGCGAGAAACGTGTGAGCTTCGTGAACAATGTAACTTCATTTGAGCTGAAAGTGACTGCGTTTACCTGAAACGAAGTCTTGCTTGTAGGAAGACACTCGCCTGGCATTTAACTCCATGTCTGAAGGGAAACACACGGCACAGTTCTCATCCATGAAACACACTCTGCTTTAGAGCAAGAAGCACTCTCTTCCTTTCTAGAGTCTCTAATACAGAGGGAAACGTGAGTGTGCTCAGAACAAAAGAACTGTGTCTCCTACACACACGGACCATATCTAGTTCAACTCTGTTTCTGAAAATGATACAAACCACAGGTGCTCTAATATCCAATGCTTTTCAGGTAAGAGCGAGAAACGTGTGAGCTTCGTGAACAATGTATCTTCGTTTGAGCTGAAAAGTGACTGTGTTTACCTGAAACGAAGTCTTGCTTTTATGAAGACACACGCCTGGCATTTAACTCCGTTTCTGAAGGGATACACAAGGCACAGTTCTCATCCATGAAACACACTCTGCTTTAGAGCAAGAAGCATGCTCTTGCTTTCTAGAATCTCTATTACAGAGGGAAACTTGAGTGTGCTCATAACAAATGAACTGTGTTTCCTACACACACGGACGATATCTAGTTCAACTCTGTTTCTGAAACTGATACAAACCACAGGTCGTCTAACATCCAATGCTTTTCAGTTAAGAGCGAGAAACATGTGGGCTTCGTGAACAATGTAGCTTCGTTTGATATGAAAAGTGACTGCGTTTACCTGAAACGAAGTCTTGCTTGAAGATAGACACAGAGCCTGGCATTTAACTCCGTTTCTGAAGGGAAACACACGGCGCAGTTCTCATCCATGAAACACACTCTGCTTTAGAGCAAGAAGCACTCTCTTGCTTTCTAGAGTCTCTAATACAGAGGGAAACGTGAGTGAGCGCAGAAAAAAAGAACTGTGTTTCCTACACACATGGACCATATCTAGTTCAACTCTGTTTCTGAAACTGACACAAACCACAGGTCCTCTTACATCCAATGCTTTTCAGGTAAGAGCGAGAAACGGGTGAGCTTCGTGAACAATGTAACTTCATTTGAGCTGAAAGTGACTGCGTTTACCTGAAACGAAGTCTTGCTTGTAGGAAGACACAAGCCTGGCATTTAACTCCATTTCTGAAGGGAAACACACGGCACAGTTCTCATCCATGAAACACACTCTGCTTTAGAGCAAGAAGCACGCCCTTTCTTTCTAGAGTCTCTAATACAGAGGGAAACGTGAGTGTGCTCAGAACAAAAGAACTGTGTTTCCTACACACACGGACCATATCTAGTTCAACTCTGTTTCTGAAACTGACACAAACCCCAGGTCCTCTAACATCCAATGCTTTTCAGGTAAGAGCGAGAAACGGGTGAGCTTCGTGAACAATGTATCTTCGTTTGAGCTGAAAAGTGACTGTGTTTACCTGAAACGAAGTCTTGCTTGTATGAAGACACAAGCCTGGCATTTAACTCCATTTCTGAAGGGAAACACACGGCACAGTTCTCATCCATGAAACACACTCTACTTTAGAGCAAGAAGCATGCTCTTGCTTTCTAGAGTCTCTAATACAGAGGGAAACGTGAGTGTGCTCAGAACAAAAGAACTGTGTTTCCTACACACACAGACCATATCTAATACAACTCTGTTTCTGAAACTGATACAAACCACAGGTCCTCTAACATCCAATGCTTTTCAGTTAAGAGCGAGAAATGTGTGAGCTTCGTGAACAATGTAGCTTTGTTTGAGCTGAAAAGTGACTACATTTACCTGAAACGAAGTCTTGCTTGTAGGAAGACACACGCCTGGCATTTAACTCCGTTTCTGAAGGGAAACACACAGCACAGTTCTCATCCATGAAACACACACTGCTTTAGAGCAAGAAGCACGTTTTTGCTTTCTGGAGTCTCTAATACAGAGGGAAACGTGAGTGTGCTCAGAACAAAAGAACTGTGTTTCCTACACACACGGACCATATCTAGTTCAACTCTGTTTCTGAAACTGATACAAACCACAGGTCCTCTAACATCCAATGCTTTTCAGTTAAGAGCAAGAAACGTGTGAGCTTCATGAACAATGTAACTTCATTTGAGCTGAAAGTGACTGCGTTTACCTGAAACGAAGTCTTGCTTGTAGGAAGACACACGCCTGGCATTTAATTCCGTTTCTGAAGGGAAACACACGGCACAGTTCTCATCCATGAAACACACTCTGCTTTAGAGCAAGGAGCACGCTCTTGCTTTCTAGAGTCTCTAATACAGAGGGAAACGTGAGTGTGCTCAGAACAAAAGAACTGTGTTTCCTACACACACAGACCATATCTAGTTCAACTCTGTTTCTGAAAATGATACAAACCACAGGTCATCTAATATCCAATGCTTTTCAGTTAAGAGCGAGAAACGTGTGAGCTTCGTGAACAATGTAGCTTCGTTTGAGCTGAAAAGTGACTGTGTTTACCTGAAACGAAGTCTTGCTTGTATGAAGACACACGCCTGGCATTTAACTCCGTTTCTGAAGGGATACACAAGGCACAGTTCTCATCCATGAAACACACTCTGCTTTAGAGCAAGAAGCATGCTCTTGCTTTCTAGAATCTCTATTACAGAGGGAAACTTGAGTGTGCTCATAACAAATGAACTGTGTTTCCTACACACATGGACGATATCTAGTTCAACTCTGTTTCTGAAACTGATACAAACCACAGGTCGTCTAACATCCAATGCTTTTCAGTTAAGAGCGAGAAACATGTGGGCTTCATGAACAATGTAGCTTCGTTTGATATGAAAAGTGACTGCGTTTACCTGAAACGAAGTCTTGCTTGAAGATAGACACAGAGCCTGGCATTTAACTCCGTTTCTGAAGGGAAACACACGGCACAGTTCTCATCCATGAAACACACTCTGCTTTAGAGCAAGAAGCACTCTCTTGCTTTCTAGAGTCTCTAATACAGAGGGAAACGTGAGTGTGCTCAGAACAAAAGAACTGTGTTTCCTACACACACAGACCATATCTAATACAACTCTGTTTCTGAAACTGACACAAACCACAGGTCCTCTAACATCCAATGCTTTTCAGTTAAGAGCGAGAAACGTGTGAGCTTCGTGAACAATGAAACTTCATTTGAGCTGAAAGTGACTGCGTTTACCTGAAACCAAGTCTTACTTGTAGGAAGATACACGCCTGGAATTTAATTGCGTTTCTGAAGGGAAACACACGGCACAGTTCTCATCCATGAAACACACTCTGCTTTAGAGCAAGAAGCACGCTCTTGCTTTCTAGAGTCTCTAATACAGAGGGAAACGTGAGTGTGCTCATAACAAATGAACTGTGTTTCCTACACACAGAGACCATATCTAGTTCAACTCTGTTTCTGAAACTGATACAAACCACAGGTCCTCTAACATCCAATGCTTTTCAGTTAAGAGCAAGAAACGTGTGAGCTTCATGAACAATGTAACTTCATTTGAGCTGAAAGTGACTGTGTTTACCTGAAACGAAGTCTTGCTTGTAGGAAGACACGCCTGGCATTTAACTCCGTTTCTGAAGGGAAACACACAGCACAGTTCTCATCCATGAAACACTCTCTGCTTTAGAGCAAGAAGCACTCTCTTGCTTTCTAGAGTCTCTAATACAGAGGGAAACGTGAGTGTGCTCAGAACAAAAGAACTGTGTTTCCTACACACACGGACCATATCTAGTTCAACTCTGTTTCTGAAACTGATACAAACCACAGGTCCTCTAACATCCAATGCTTTTCAGTTAAGAGCGAGAAACGTGTGAGCTTCGTGAACAATGTAACTTCATTTGAGCTGAAAGTGACTGCGTTTACCTGAAACGAAGTCTTGCTTGTAGGAAGACACTCGCCTGGCATTTAACTCCATGTCTGAAGGGAAACACACGGCACAGTTCTCATCCATGAAACACACTCTGCTTTAGAGCAAGAAGCACTCTCTTCCTTTCTAGAGTCTCTAATACAGAGGGAAACGTGAGTGTGCTCAGAACAAAAGAACTGTGTCTCCTACACACACGGACCATATCTAGTTCAACTCTGTTTCTGAAAATGATACAAACCACAGGTGGTCTAATATCCAATGCTTTTCAGGTAAGAGCGAGAAACGTGTGAGCTTCGTGAACAATGTATCTTCGTTTGAGCTGAAAAGTGACTGTGTTTACCTGAAACGAAGTCTTGCTTTTATGAAGACACACGCCTGGCATTTAACTCCGTTTCTGAAGGGATACACAAGGCACAGTTCTCATCCATGAAACACACTCTGCTTTAGAGCAAGAAGCATGCTCTTGCTTTCTAGAATCTCTATTACAGAGGGAAACTTGAGTGTGCTCATAACAAATGAACTGTGTTTCCTACACACACGGACGATATCTAGTTCAACTCTGTTTCTGAAACTGATACAAACCACATTTCGTCTAACATCCAATGCTTTTCAGGTAAGAGCGAGAAACATGTGGGCTTCGTAAACAATGTAGCTTCGTTTGATATGAAAAGTGACTGCGTTTACCTGAAACGAAGTCTTGCTTGAAGATAGACACAGAGCCTGGCATTTAACTCCATTTCTGAAGGGAAACACACGGCGCAGTTCTCATCCATGAAACACACTCTGCTTTAGAGCAAGAAGCACTCTCTTGCTTTCTAGAGTCTCTAATACAGAGGGAAACGTGAGTGTGCGCAGAAAAAAAGAACTGTGTTTCCTACACACACGGACCATATCTAGTTCAACTCTGTTTCTGAAACTGACACAAACCACAGGTCCTCTTACATCCAATGCTTTTCAGGTAAGAGCGAGAAACGGGTGAGCTTCGTGAGCAATGTAACTTCATTTGAGCTGAAAGTGACTGCGTTTACCTGAAACGAAGTCTTGCTTGTAGGAAGACACAAGCCTGGCATTTAACTCCATTTCTGAAGGGAAACACACGGCACAGTTCTCATCCATGAAACACACTCTGCTTTAGAGCAAGAAGCATGCCCTTACTTTCTAGAGTCTCTAATACAGAGGGAAACGTGAGTGTGCTCAGAACAAAAGAACTGTGTCTCCTACACACACGGACCATATCTAGTTCAACTCTGTTTCTGAAAATGATACAAACCACAGGTCGTCCAATATCCAATGCTTTTCAGGTAAGAGCGAGAAACATGTGGGCTTCGTAAACAATGTAGCTTCGTTTGATATGAAAAGTGACTGCGTTTACCTGAAACGAAGTCTTGCTTGAAGATAGACACAGAGCCTGGCATTTAACTCCATTTCTGAAGGGAAACACACGGCGCAGTTCTCATCCATGAAACACACTCTACTTTAGAGCAAGAAGCACTCTCTTGCTTTCTAGAGTCTCTAATACAGAGGGAAACGTGAGTGTGCGCAGAAAAAAAGAACTGTGTTTCCTACACACACGGACCATATCTAGTTCAACTCTGTTTCTGAAACTGACACAAACCACAAGTCCTCTTACATCCAATGCTTTTCAGGTAAGAGCGAGAAACGGGTGAGCTTCGTGAACAATGTAACTTCATTTGAGCTGAAAGTGACTACGTTTACCTGAAACGAAGTCTTGCTTGTAGGAAGACACAAGCCTGGCATTTAACTCCATTTCTGAAGGGAAACACACGGCACAGTTCTCATCCATGAAACACACTCTGCTTTAGAGCAAGAAGCATACCCTTACTTTCTAGAGTCTCTAATACAGAGGGAAACGTGAGTGTGCTCAGAACAAAAGAACTGTGTTTCCTACACACACAGACCATATCTAATACAACTCTGTTTCTGAAACTGATACAAACCACAGGTCCTCTAACATCCAATGCTTTTCAGTTAAGAGCGAGAAATGTGTGAGCTTCGTGAAAAATGTAACTTCATTTGAGCTGAAAGTGACTGCGTTTACCTGAAACCAAGTCCTGCTTGTAGGAAGACACACGCCTGGCATTTAATTCCGTTTCTGAAGGGAAAAACACGGCACAGTTCTCATCCATGAAACACACTCTGCTTTAGAGCAAGAAGCACGCTCTTGCTTTCTAGGGTCTCTAATACAGAGGGAAACGTGAGTGTGCTCATAACAAATGAACTGTGTTTCCTACACACACGGACCATATCTAGTTCAACTCTGTTTCTGAAACTGATACAAACCACAGTTCGTCTAATATCCAATGCTTTTCAGGTAAGAGCGAGAAACGGGTGAGCTTCGTGAACAATGTAGCTTCGTTTGAGCTGAAAAGTGACTGTGTTTACCTGAAACGAAGTCTTGCTTGTAGGAAGACACGCCTGGCATTTAACTCCGTTTCTAAAGGGAAACACACGGCACAGTTCTCATCCATGAAACACACTCTGCTTTAGAGCAAGAAGCACGCTCTTACTTTCTAGAGTCTCTAATACAGAGGGAAACGTGAGTGTGCTCAGAACAAAAGAACTGTGTTTCCTACACACACGGACCATATCGAGTTCAACTCTGTTTCTGAAACTTACACAAACCACAGGTCCTCTAACATCCAATGCTTTTCAGTTAAGAGTGAGAAACGTGTGAGCTTTGTGAACAATGTAGCTTTGTTTGAGCTGAAAAGTGACTACATTTACCTGAAACGAAGTCTTGCTTGTAGGAAGACACACGCCTGGCATTTAACTCCGTTTCTGAAGGGAAACACACGGCACAGTTCTCATCCATGAAACACACACTGCTTTAGAGCAAGAAGCACGTTTTTGCTTTCTGGAGTCTCTAATACAGAGGGAAACGTGAGTGTGCTCAGAACAAAAGAACTGTGTTTCCTACACACACAGACCATATCTAGTTCAACTCTGTTTCTGAAAATGATACAAACCACAGGTCATCTAATATCCAATGCTTTTCAGTTAAGAGCGAGAAACGTGTGAGCTTCGTGAACAATGTAGCTTCGTTTGAGCTGAAAAGTGATTGTGTTTACCTGAAACGAAGTCTTGCTTGTATGAAGACACACGCCTGGCATTTAACTCCGTTTCTGAAGGGATACACACGGCACAGTTCTCATCCATGAAACACACTCTGCTTTAGAGCAAGAAGCATGCTCTTGCTTTCTAGAATCTCTATTACAGAGGGAAACTTGAGTGTGCTCATAACAAATGAACTGTGTTTCCTACACACATGGACGATATCTAGTTCAACTCTGTTTCTGAAACTGATACAAACCACAGGTCGTCTAACATCCAATGCTTTTCAGTTAAGAGCGAGAAACATGTGGGCTTCATGAACAATGTAGCTTCGTTTGATATGAAAAGTGACTGCGTTTACCTGAAACGAAGTCTTGCTTGAAGATAGACACAGAGCCTGGCATTTAACTCCGTTTCTGAAGGGAAACACACGGCACAGTTCTCATCCATGAAACACACTCTGCTTTAGAGCAAGAAGCACTCTCTTGCTTTCTAGAGTCTCTAATACAGAGGGAAACGTGAGTGTGCTCAGAACAAAAGAACTGTGTTTCCTACACACACAGACCATATCTAATACAACTCTGTTTCTGAAACTGATACAAAACACAGGTCCTCTAACATCCAATGCTTTTCAGTTAAGAGCGAGAAATGTGTGAGCTTCGTGAACAATGTAGCTTTGTTTGAGCTGAAAAGTGACTACATTTACCTGAAACGAAGTCTTGCTTGTAGGAAGACACACGCCTGGCATTTAACTCCGTTTCTGAAGGGAAACACACAGCACAGTTCTCATCCATGAAACACACACTGCTTTAGAGCAAGAAGCACGTTTTTGCTTTCTGGAGTCTCTAATACAGAGGGAAACGTGAGTGTGCTCAGAACAAAAGAACTGTGTTTCCTACACACACGGACCATATCTAGTTCAACTCTGTTTCTGAAACTGATACAAACCACAGGTCCTCTAACATCCAATGCTTTTCAGTTAAGAGCAAGAAACGTGTGAGCTTCATGAACAATGTAACTTCTTTTGAGCTGAAAGTGACTGCGTTTACCTGAAACGAAGTCTTGCTTGTAGGAAGACACACGCCTGGCATTTAATTCCGTTTCTGAAGGGAAACACACGGCACAGTTCTCATCCATGAAACACACTCTGCTTTAGAGCAAGGAGCACGCTCTTGCTTTCTAGAGTCTCTAATACAGAGGGAAACGTGAGTGTGCTCAGAACAAAAGAACTGTGTTTCCTACACACACAGACCATATCTAGTTCAACTCTGTTTCTGAAAATGATACAAACCACAGGTCATCTAATATCCAATGCTTTTCAGTTAAGAGCGAGAAACGTGTGAGCTTCGTGAACAATGTAGCTTCGTTTGAGCTGAAAAGTGACTGTGTTTACCTGAAACGAAGTCTTGCTTGTATGAAGACACACGCCTGGCATTTAACTCCGTTTCTGAAGGGATACACAAGGCACAGTTCTCATCCATGAAACACACTCTGCTTTAGAGAAAGAAGCATGCTCTTGCTTTCTAGAATCTCTATTACAGAGGGAAACTTGAGTGTGCTCATAACAAATGAACTGTGTTTCCTACACACATGGACGATATCTAGTTCAACTCTGTTTCTGAAACTGATACAAACCACAGGTCGTCTAACATCCAATGCTTTTCAGTTAAGAGCGAGAAACATGTGGGCTTCATGAACAATGTAGCTTCGTTTGATATGAAAAGTGACTGCGTTTACCTGAAACGAAGTCTTGCTTGAAGATAGACACAGAGCCTGGCATTTAACTCCGTTTCTGAAGGGAAACACACGGCACAGTTCTCATCCATGAAACACACTCTGCTTTAGAGCAAGAAGCACTCTCTTGCTTTCTAGAGTCTCTAATACAGAGGGAAACGTGAGTGTGCTCAGAACAAAAGAACTGTGTTTCCTACACACACAGACCATATCTAATACAACTCTGTTTCTGAAACTGATACAAACCACAGGTCCTCTAACATCCAATGCTTTTCAGTTAAGAGCGAGAAACGTGTGAGCTTCGTGAACAATGAAACTTCATTTGAGCTGAAAGTGACTGCGTTTACCTGAAACCAAGTCTTACTTGTAGGAAGATACACGCCTGGAATTTAATTGCGTTTCTGAAGGGAAACACACGGCACAGTTCTCATCCATGAAACACACTCTGCTTTAGAGCAAGAAGCACGCTCTTGCTTTCTAGAGTCTCTAATACAGAGGGAAACGTGAGTGTGCTCATAACAAATGAACTGTGTTTCCTACACACAGAGACCATATCTAGTTCAACTCTGTTTCTGAAACTGATACAAACCACAGGTCCTCTAACATCCAATGCTTTTCAGTTAAGAGCAAGAAACGTGTGAGCTTCATGAACAATGTAACTTCATTTGAGCTGAAAGTGACTGTGTTTACCTGAAACGAAGTCTTGCTTGTAGGAAGACACGCCTGGCATTTAACTCCGTTTCTGAAGGGAAACACACAGCACAGTTCTCATCCATGAAACACTCTCTGCTTTAGAGCAAGAAGCACTCTCTTGCTTTCTAGAGTCTCTAATACAGAGGGAAACGTGAGTGTGCTCAGAACAAAAGAACTGTGTTTCCTACACACACGGACCATATCTAGTTCAACTCTGTTTCTGAAACTGATACAAACCACAGGTCCTCTAACATCCAATGCTTTTCAGTTAAGAGCGAGAAACGTGTGAGCTTCGTGAACAATGTAACTTCATTTGAGCTGAAAGTGACTGCGTTTACCTGAAACGAAGTCTTGCTTGTAGGAAGACACTCGCCTGGCATTTAACTCCATGTCTGAAGGGAAACACACGGCACAGTTCTCATCCATGAAACACACTCTGCTTTAGAGCAAGAAGCACTCTCTTCCTTTCTAGAGTCTCTAATACAGAGGGAAACGTGAGTGTGCTCAGAACAAAAGAACTGTGTCTCCTACACACACGGACCATATCTAGTTCAACTCTGTTTCTGAAAATGATACAAACCACAGGTGGTCTAATATCCAATGCTTTTCAGGTAAGAGCGAGAAACGTGTGAGCTTCGTGAACAATGTATCTTCGTTTGAGCTGAAAAGTGACTGTGTTTACCTGAAACGAAGTCTTGCTTTTATGAAGACACACGCCTGGCATTTAACTCCGTTTCTGAAGGGATACACAAGGCACAGTTCTCATCCATGAAACACACTCTGCTTTAGAGCAAGAAGCATGCTCTTGCTTTCTAGAATCTCTATTACAGAGGGAAACTTGAGTGTGCTCATAACAAATGAACTGTGTTTCCTACACACACGGACGATATCTAGTTCAACTCTGTTTCTGAAACTGATACAAACCACATTTCGTCTAACATCCAATGCTTTTCAGGTAAGAGCGAGAAACATGTGGGCTTCGTAAACAATGTAGCTTCGTTTGATATGAAAAGTGACTGCGTTTACCTGAAACGAAGTCTTGCTTGAAGATAGACACAGAGCCTGGCATTTAACTCCATTTCTGAAGGGAAACACACGGCGCAGTTCTCATCCATGAAACACACTCTGCTTTAGAGCAAGAAGCACTCTCTTGCTTTCTAGAGTCTCTAATACAGAGGGAAACGTGAGTGTGCGCAGAAAAAAAGAACTGTGTTTCCTACACACACGGACCATATCTAGTTCAACTCTGTTTCTGAAACTGACACAAACCACAGGTCCTCTTACATCCAATGCTTTTCAGGTAAGAGCGAGAAACGGGTGAGCTTCGTGAGCAATGTAACTTCATTTGAGCTGAAAGTGACTGCGTTTACCTGAAACGAAGTCTTGCTTGTAGGAAGACACAAGCCTGGCATTTAACTCCATTTCTGAAGGGAAACACACGGCACAGTTCTCATCCATGAAACACACTCTGCTTTAGAGCAAGAAGCATGCCCTTACTTTCTAGAGTCTCTAATACAGAGGGAAACGTGAGTGTGCTCAGAACAAAAGAACTGTGTCTCCTACACACACGGACCATATCTAGTTCAACTCTGTTTCTGAAAATGATACAAACCACAGGTCGTCCAATATCCAATGCTTTTCAGGTAAGAGCGAGAAACATGTGGGCTTCGTAAACAATGTAGCTTCGTTTGATATGAAAAGTGACTGCGTTTACCTGAAACGAAGTCTTGCTTGAAGATAGACACAGAGCCTGGCATTTAACTCCATTTCTGAAGGGAAACACACGGCGCAGTTCTCATCCATGAAACACACTCTACTTTAGAGCAAGAAGCACTCTCTTGCTTTCTAGAGTCTCTAATACAGAGGGAAACGTGAGTGTGCGCAGAAAAAAAGAACTGTGTTTCCTACACACACGGACCATATCTAGTTCAACTCTGTTTCTGAAACTGACACAAACCACAAGTCCTCTTACATCCAATGCTTTTCAGGTAAGAGCGAGAAACGGGTGAGCTTCGTGAACAATGTAACTTCATTTGAGCTGAAAGTGACTACGTTTACCTGAAACGAAGTCTTGCTTGTAGGAAGACACAAGCCTGGCATTTAACTCCATTTCTGAAGGGAAACACACGGCACAGTTCTCATCCATGAAACACACTCTGCTTTAGAGCAAGAAGCATACCCTTACTTTCTAGAGTCTCTAATACAGAGGGAAACGTGAGTGTGCTCAGAACAAAAGAACTGTGTTTCCTACACACACAGACCATATCTAGTTCAACTCTGTTTCTGAAACTGATACAAACCACAGTTCGTCTAATATCCAATGCTTTTCAGGTAAGAGCGAGAAACGGGTGAGCTTCGTGAACAATGTAGCTTCGTTTGAGGTGAAAAGTGACTGTGTTTACCTGAAACGAAGTCTTGCTTGTAGGAAGACACGCCTGGCATTTAACTCCGTTTCTAAAGGGAAACACACGGCACAGTTCTCATCCATGAAACACACTCTGCTTTAGAGCAAGAAGCACGCTCTTAGTTTCTAGAGTCTCTAATACAGAGGGAAACGTGAGTGTGCTCAGAACAAAAGAACTGTGTTTCCTACACACACGGACCATATCGAGTTCAACTCTGTTTCTGAAACTTACACAAACCACAGGTCCTCTAACATCCAATGCTTTTCAGTTAAGAGTGAGAAACGTGTGAGCTTTGTGAACAATGTAGATTTGTTTGAGCTGAAAAGTGACTACATTTACCTGAAACGAAGTCTTGCTTGTAGGAAGACACACGCCTGGCATTTAACTCCGTTTCTGAAGGGAAACACACGGCACAGTTCTCATCCATGAAACACACACTGCTTTAGAGCAAGAAGCACGTTTTTGCTTTCTGGAGTCTCTAATACAGAGGGAAACGTGAGTGTGCTCAGAACAAAAGAACTGTGTTTCCTACACACACGGACCATATCTAGTTCAACTCTGTTTCTGAAACTGATACAAACCACAGGTCCTCTAACATCCAATGCTTTTCAGTTAAGAGCAAGAAACGTGTGAGCTTCATGAACAATGTAACTTCATTTGAGCTGAAAGTGACTGCGTTTACCTGAAACGAAGTCTTGCTTGTAGGAAGACACACGCCTGGCATTTAATTCCGTTTCTGAAGGGAAACACACGGCACAGTTCTCATCCATGAAACACACTCTGCTTTAGAGCAAGGAGCACGCTCTTGCTTTCTAGAGTCTCTAATACAGAGGGAAACGTGAGTGTGCTCAGAACAAAAGAACTGTGTTTCCTACACACACAGACCATATCTAGTTCAACTCTGTTTCTGAAAATGATACAAACCACAGGTCATCTAATATCCAATGCTTTTCAGTTAAGAGCGAGAAACGTGTGAGCTTCGTGAACAATGTAGCTTCGTTTGAGCTGAAAAGTGATTGTGTTTACCTGAAACGAAGTCTTGCTTGTATGAAGACACACGCGTGGCATTTAACTCCGTTTCTGAAGGGATACACACGGCACAGTTCTCATCCATGAAACACACTCTGCTTTAGAGCAAGAAGCATGCTCTTGCTTTCTAGAATCTCTATTACAGAGGGAAACTTGAGTGTGCTCATAACAAATGAACTGTGTTTCCTACACACATGGACGATATCTAGTTCAACTCTGTTTCTGAAACTGATACAAACCACAGGTCGTCTAACATCCAATGCTTTTCAGTTAAGAGCGAGAAACATGTGGACTTCATAAACAATGTAGCTTCGTTTGATATGAAAAGTGACTGCGTTTACCTGAAACGAAGTCTTGCTTGAAGATAGACACAGAGCCTGGCATTTAACTCCGTTTCTGAAGGGAAACACACGGCACAGTTCTCATCCATGAAACACACTCTGCTTTAGAGCAAGAAGCACTCTCTTGCTTTCTAGAGTCTCTAATACAGAGGGAAACGTGAGTGTGCTCAGAACAAAAGAACTGTGTTTCCTACACACACAGACCATATCTAATACAACTCTGTTTCTGAAACTGATACAAACCACAGGTCCTCTAACATCCAATGCTTTTCAGTTAAGAGCTAGAAACGTGTGAGCTTCGTGAACAATGTAACTTCATTTGAGCTGAAAGTGACTGCGTTTACCTGAAACCAAGTCTTACTTGTAGGAAGATACACGCCTGGAATTTAATTGCGTTTCTGAAGGGAAACACACGGCACAGTTCTCATCCATGAAACACACTCTGCTTTAGAGCAAGAAGCACGCTCTTGCTTTCTAGAGTCTCTAATACAGAGGGAAACGTGAGTGTGCTCATAACAAATGAACTGTGTTTCCTACACACAGAGACCATATCTAGTTCAACTCTGTTTCTGAAACTGATACAAACCACAGGTCCTCTAACATCCAATGCTTTTCAGTTAAGAGCAAGAAACGTGTGAGCTTCATGAACAATGTAACTTCATTTGAGCTGAAAGTGACTGTGTTTACCTGAAACGAAGTCTTGCTTGTAGGAAGACACGCCTGGCATTTAACTCCGTTTCTGAAGGGAAACACACAGCACAGTTCTCATCCATGAAACACTCTCTGCTTTAGAGCAAGAAGCACTCTCTTGCTTTCTAGAGTCTCTAATACAGAGGGAAACGTGAGTGTGCTCAGAACAAAAGAACTGTGTTTCCTACACACACGGACCATATCTAGTTCAACTCTGTTTCTGAAACTGATACAAACCACAGGTCCTCTAACATCCAATGCTTTTCAGTTAAGAGCGAGAAACGTGTGAGCTTCGTGAACAATGTAACTTCATTTGAGCTGAAAGTGACTGCGTTTACCTGAAACGAAGTCTTGCTTGTAGGAAGACACTCGCCTGGCATTTAACTCCATGTCTGAAGGGAAACACACGGCACAGTTCTCATCCATGAAACACACTCTGCTTTAGAGCAAGAAGCACTCTCTTCCTTTCTAGAGTCTCTAATACAGAGGGAAACGTGAGTGTGCTCAGAACAAAAGAACTGTGTCTCCTACACACACGGACCATATCTAGTTCAACTCTGTTTCTGAAAATGATACAAACCACAGGTGGTCTAATATCCAATGCTTTTCAGGTAAGAGCGAGAAACGTGTGAGCTTCGTGAACAATGTATCTTCGTTTGAGCTGAAAAGTGACTGTGTTTACCTGAAACGAAGTCTTGCTTTTATGAAGACACACGCCTGGCATTTAACTCCGTTTCTGAAGGGATACACAAGGCACAGTTCTCATCCATGAAACACACTCTGCTTTAGAGCAAGAAGCATGCTCTTGCTTTCTAGAATCTCTATTACAGAGGGAAACTTGAGTGTGCTCATAACAAATGAACTGTGTTTCCTACACACACGGACGATATCTAGTTCAACTCTGTTTCTGAAACTGATACAAACCACAGGTCGTCTAACATCCAATGCTTTTCAGTTAAGAGCGAGAAACATGTGGGCTTCGTGAACAATGTAGCTTCGTTTGATATGAAAAGTGACTGCGTTTACCTGAAACGAAGTCTTGCTTGAAGATAGACACAGAGCCTGGCATTTAACTCCATTTCTGAAGGGAAATACACGGCGCAGTTCTCATCCATGAAACACACTCTGCTTTAGAGCAAGAAGCACTCTCTTGCTTTCTAGAGTCTCTAATACAGAGGGAAACGTGAGTGTGCGCAGAAAAAAAGAACTGTGTTTCCTACACACACGGACCATATCTAGTTCAACTCTGTTTCTGAAACTGACACAAACCACAGGTCCTCTTACATCCAATGCTTTTCAGGTAAGAGCGAGAAACGGGTGAGCTTCGTGAACAATGTAACTTCATTTGAGCTGAAAGTGACTGCGTTTACCTGAAACGAAGTCTTGCTTGTAGGAAGACACAAGCCTGGCATTTAACTCCATTTCTGAAGGGAAACACACGGCACAGTTCTCATCCATGAAACACACTCTGCTTTAGAGCAAGAAGCACGCCCTTACTTTCTAGAGTCTCTAATACAGAGGGAAACGTGAGTGTGCTCAGAACAAAAGAACTGTGTCTCCTACACACACGGACCATATCTAGTTCAACTCTGTTTCTGAAAATGATACAAACCACAGGTCGTCTAATATCCAATACTTTTCAGGTAAGAGCGAGAAACGTGTGAGCTTCGTGAACAATGTATCTTCGTTTGAGCTGAAAAGTGACTGTGTTTACCTGAAACGAAGTCTTGCTTGTATGAAGACACACGCCTCGCATTTAACTCCGTTTCTGAAGGGAAACACACGGCACAGTTCTCATCCATGAAACACACTCTGCTTTAGAGCAAGAAGCATGCTCTTGCTTTCTAGAGTCTCTAATACAGAGGGAAACGTGAGTGTGCTCAGAAAAAAAGAACTGTGTTTCCTACACACACAGACCATATCTAATACAACTCTGTTTCTGAAACTGATACAAACCACAGGTCCTCTAACATCCAATGCTTTTCAGTTAAGAGCGAGAAACGTGTGAGCTTCGTGAACAATGTAACTTCATTTGAGCTGAAAGTGACTGCGTTTACCTGAAACGAAGTCTTGCTTGTAGGAAGACACACGCCTGGCATTTAATTCCGTTTCTGAAGGGAAACACACGGCACAGTTCTCATCCATGAAACACACTCTGCTTTAGAGCAAGAAGCACGCTCTTGCTTTCTAGAGTCTCTAATACAGAGGGAAACGTGAGTGTGCTCATAACAAATGAACTGTGATTCCTACACACACGGACCATATCTAGTTCAACTCTGTTTCTGAAACTGATACAAACCACAGTTCGTCTAATATCCAATGCTTTTCGGTTAAGAGCGAGAAACGGGTGAGCTTCGTGAACAATGTAGCTTCTTTTTAGGTGAAAAGTGTCTGCGTTTACCTGAAACCAAGACTTGCTTGTAGGAAGACACACGCCTGGCATTTAACTCCGTTTCTGAAGGGAAACACACGGCACAGTCCTCATCCATGAAACACATTCTGCTTTAGAACAAGAAGCACGCTCTTGCTTTCTAGAGTCTCTAATACAGAGGGAAACGTGATTGTGCTCAGAACAAAAGAACTGTGTTTCCTACACACAGAGACCATATTTAGTTCAACTCTGTTTCTGAAACTGATACAAACCACAGGTCCTCTAACATCCAATGCTTTTCAGTTAAGAGCAAGAAACGTGTGAGCTTCATGAACAATGTAACTTCATTTGAGCTGAAAGTGACTGTGTTTACCTGAAACGAAGTCTTGCTTGTAGGAAGACACGCCTGGCATTTAACTCCGTTTCTGAAGGGAAACACACGGCACAGTTCTCATCCATGAAACACACTCTGCTTTAGAGCAAGAAGCACTCTCTTGCTTTCTAGAGTCTCTAATACAGAGGGAAACATGAGTGTGCTCAGAACAAAAGAACTGTGTTTCCTACACACACGGACCATATCTAGTTCAACTCTGTTTCTGAAAATGATACAAACCACAGGTCGTCTAATATCCAATGCTTTTCAGGTAAGAGCGAGAAAAGTGTGAGCTTCGTGAACAATGTAGCTTCGTTTGAGCTGAAAAGTGACTGTGTTTACCTGAAACGAAGTCTTGCTTGTAGGAAGACACGCCTGGCATTTAACTCCATTTCTGAAGGGAAACACACGGCACAGTTCTCATCCATGAAACACACTCTGCTTTAGAGCAAGAAGCACGCTCTTACTTTCTAGAGTCTCTAATACAGAGGGAAACGTGAGTGTGCTCAGAACAAAAGAACTGTGTTTCCTACACACGGACCATATCTAGTTCAACTCTGTTTCTGAAACTTACACAAACCACAGGTCCTCTAACATCCAATGCTTTTCAGTTAAGAGTGAGAAACGTGTGAGCTTCGTGAACAATGTAGCTTTGTTTGAGCTGAAAAGTGACTACATTTACCTGAAACGAAGTCTTGCTTGTAGGAAGACACACGCCTGGCATTTAATTCCGTTTCTGAAGGGAAACACACGGCACAGTTCTCATCCATGAAACACACACTGCTTTAGAGCAAGAAGCACGTTTTTGCTTTCTGGAGTCTCTAATACAGAGGGAAACGTGAGTGTGCTCAGAACAAAAGAACTGTGTTTCCTACACACACGGACCATATCTAGTTCAACTCTGTTTCTGAAACTGATACAAACCACAGGTCCTCTAACATCCAATGCTTTTCAGTTAAGAGCAAGAAACGTGTGAGCTTCGTGAACAATGTAACTTCATTTGAGCTGAAAGTGACTGCGTTTACCTGAAACGAAGTCTTGCTTGTAGGCAGACACACGCCTGGCATTTAATTCCGTTTTTGAACGGAAACACACGGCACAGTTCTCATCCATGAAACACACTCTGCTTTAGAGCAAGAAGCACGCTCTTGCTTTCTAGAGTCTCTAATACAGAGGGAAACGTGAGTTTGCTCATAACAAAAGAACTGTGTTTTCTACACACACGGACCATATCTAGTTCAACTCTGTTTCTGAAAATGATACAAACCACAGGTCATCTAATATCCAATGCTTTTCAGTTAAGAGCGAGATACCTGTGAGCTTCGTGAACAATGTAGCTTCGTTTGAGCTGAAAAGTGACTGTGTTTACCTGAAACGAAGTCTTGCTTGTATGAAGACACACGCCTGGCATTTAACTCCGTTTCTGTAGGGAAACACACAGCACAGTTCTTATCCATGAAACACACTCTGCTTTAGAGCAAGAAGCACGCTCTTGCTTTCTAGAGTCTCTAATACAGAGGGAAACGTGAGTGTGCTCATAACAAATAAACTGTGTTTCCTACACACACGGACCCTATCTAGTTCAACTCTGTTTCTGAAACTGATACAAACCACAGGTCCTCTAACATCCAATGCTTTTCAGTTAAGAGCGAGAAACGTGTGAGCTTCGTGAACAATGTAACTTCATTTGAGCTGAAAGTGACTGCGTTTACCTGAAACGAAGTCTTGCTTGTAGGAAGGCACTCGCCTGGCATTTAACTCCATGTCTGAAGGGAAACACACGGCACAGTTCTCATCCATGAAACACACTCTGCTTTAGAGCAAGAAGCACTCTCTTCCTTTCTAGAGTCTCTAATACAGAGGGAAACGTGAGTGTGATCAGAACAAAAGAACTGTGTCTCCTACACACACGGACCATTTCTAGTTCAACTCTGTTTCTGAAAATGATACAAACCACAGGTCGTCTAATATCCAATGCTTTTCAGGTAAGAGCGAGAAACGTGTGAGCTTCGTGAACAATGTATCTTCGTTTGAGCTGAAAAGTGACTGTGTTTACCTGAAACGAAGTCTTGCTTTTATGAAGACACACGCCTGGCATTTAACTCCGTTTCTGAAGGGATACACAAGGCACAGTTCTCATCCATGAAACACACTCTGCTTTAGAGCAAGAAGCATGCTCTTGCTTTCTAGAGTCTCTATTACAGAGGGAAACTTGAGTGTGCTCATAACAAATGAACTGTGTTTCCTACACACACGGACGATATCTAGTTCAACTCTGTTTCTGAAACTGATACAAACCACAGGTCGTCTAACATCCAATGCTTTTCAGTTAAGAGCGAGAAACATGTGGGCTTCGTGAACAATGTAGCTTCCTTTGATATGAAAAGTGACTGCGTTTACCTGAAACGAAGTCTTGCTTGAAGATAGACACAGAGCCTGGCATTTAACTCCGTTTCTGAAGGGAAACACATGGCGCAGTTCTCATCCATGAAACACACTCTGCTTTAGAGCAAGAAGCACTCTCTTGCCTTCTAGAGTCTCTAATACAGAGGGAAACGTGAGTGTGCGCAGAAAAAAAGAACTGTGTTTCCTACACACACGGACCATATCTAGTTCAACTCTGTTTCTGAAACTGACACAAACCACAGGTCCTCTAACATCCAATGCTTTTCAGGTAAGAGCGAGAAACGGGTGAGCTTCGTGAACAATGTAACTTCATTTGAGCTGAAAGTGACTGCGTTTACCTGAAACGAAATCTTGCTTGTAGGAAGACACAAGCCTGGCATTTAACTCCATTTCTGAAGGGAAACACACGGCACAGTTCTCATCCATGAAACACACTCTGCTTTAGAGCAAGAAGCACGCCCTTACTTTCTAGAGTCTCTAATACAGAGGGAAACGTGAGTGTGCTCAGAACAAAAGAACTGTGTCTCCTACACACACGGACCATATCTAGTTCAACTCTGTTTCTGAAAATGATACACACCACAGGTCGTCTAATATCCAATGCTTTTCAGGTAAGAGCGATAAACGTGTGAGCTTCGTGAACAATGTATCTTCGTTTGAGCTGAAAAGTGACTGTGTTTACCTGAAACGAAGTCTTGCTTGTATGAAGACACACGCCTGGCATTTAACTCCGTTTCTGAAGGGAAACACACGGCACAGTTCTCATCCATGAAACACACTCTGCTTTAGAGCAAGAAGCATGCTCTTGCTTTCTAGAGTCTCTAATACACAGGGAAACGTGAGTGTGCTCAGAACAAAAGAACTGTGTTTCCTACACACACAGACCATATCTAATACAACTCTGTTTCTGAAACTGATACAAACCACAGGTCCTCTAACATCCAATGCTTTTCAGTTAAGAGCGAGAAACGTGTGAGCTTCGTGAACAATGTAACTTCATTTGAGCTGAAAGTGACTGCGTTTACCTGAAACGAAGTCTTGCTTGTAGGAAGACACACGCCTGGCATTTAATTCCGTTTCTGAAGGGAAACACACGGCACAGTTCTCATCCATGAAACACACTCTGCTTTAGAGCAAGAAGCACGCTCTTGCTTTCTAGAGTCTCTAATACAGAGGGAAACTTTGAGTATGCTCATAACAAATGAACTGTGTTTCCTACACACACGGACCATATCTAGTTCAACTCTGTTTCTGAAACTGACACAAACCACAGGTCCTCTAACATCCAATGCTTTTCAGGTAAGAGCGAGAAACGGGTGAGCTTCGTGAACAATGTAACTTCATTTGAGCTGAAAGTGACTGCGTTTACCTGAAACGAAGTCTTGCTTGTAGGAAGACACAAGCCTGGCATTTAACTCCATTTCTGAAGGGAAACACACGGCACAGTTCTCATCCATGAAACACACTCTGCTTTAGAGCAAGAAGCACGCCCTTACTTTCTAGAGTCTCTAATGCAGAGGGAAACGTGAGTGTGCTCAGAACAAAAGAACTGTGTCTCCTACACACACGGACCATATCTAGTTCAACTCTGTTTCTGAAAATGATACACACCACAGGTCGTCTAATATCCAATGCTTTTCAGGTAAGAGCGATAAACGTGTGAGCTTCGTGAACAATGTATCTTCGTTTGAGCTGAAAAGTGACTGTGTTTACCTGAAACGAAGTCTTGCTTGTATGAAGACACACGCCTGGCATTTAAATCCGTTTCTGAAGGGAAACACACGGCACAGTTCTCATCCATGAAACACACTCTGCTTTAGAGCAAGAAGCATGCTCTTGCTTTCTAGAGTCTCTAATACAGAGGGAAACGTGAGTGTGCTCAGAACAAAAGAACTGTGTTTCCTACACACACAGACCATATCTAATACAACTCTGTTTCTGAAACTGATACAAACCACAGGTCCTCTAACATCCAATGCTTTTCAGTTAAGAGCGAGAAACGTGTGAGCTTCGTGAACAATGTAACTTCATTTGAGCTGAAAGTGACTGCGTTTACCTGAAACGAAGTCTTGCTTGTAGGAAGACACACGCCTGGCATTTAATTCCGTTTCTGAAGGGAAACACACGGCACAGTTCTCATCCATGAAACACACTCTGCTTTAGAGCAAGAAGCACGCTCTTGCTTTCTAGAGTCTCTAATACAGAGGGAAACGTGAGTGTGCTCATAACAAATGAACTGTGTTTCCTACACACACGGACCATATCTAGTTCAACTCTGTTTCTGAAACTGATACAAACCACAGTTCGTCTAATATCCAATGCTTTTCAGTTAAGAGCGAGAAACGGGTGAGCTTCGTGAACAATGTAGCTTCGTTTGAGGTGAAAAGTGACTGCGTTTACCTGAAACCAAGTCTTGCTTGTAGGAAGACACACGCCTGGAATTTAACTCCGTTTCTGAAGGGAAACACACGGCACAGTCCTCATCCATGAAACACATTCTGCTTTAGAACAAGAAGCACGCTCTTGCTTTCTAGAGTCTCTAATACAGAGGGAAACGTGAGTGTGCTCAGAACAAAAGAACTGTGTTTCCTACACACAGAGACCATATCTAGTTCAACTCTGTTTCTGAAACTGATACAAACCACAGGTCCTCTAACATCCAATGCTTTTCAGTTAAGAGCAAGAAACGTGTGAGCTTCATGAACAATGTAACTTCATTTGAGCTGAAAGTGACTGTGTTTACCTGAAACGAAGTCTTGCTTGTAGATATACACGCCTGGCATTTACCTCCGTTTCTGAAGGGAAACACACGGCACAGTTCTCATCCATGAAACACATTCTGCTTTAGAGCAAGAAGCACTCTCTTGCTTTCTAGAGTCTCTAATACAGAGGGAAACATGAGTGTGCTCAGAACAAAAGAACTGTGTTTCCTACACACACGGACCATATCTAGTTCAACTCTGTTTCTGAAACTGATACAAACCACAGGTCCTCTAACATCCAATGCTTTTCAGTTAAGAGCGAGAAACGTGTGAGCTTCGTGAACAATGTAACTTCATTTGAGATGAAAGTGACTGCGTTTACCTGAAACGAAGTCTTGCTTGTAGGAAGACACTCGCCTGGCATTTAACTCCATGTCTGAAGGGAAACACACGGCACAGTTCTCATCCATGAAACACACTCTGCTTTAGAGCAAGAAGCACTCTCTTCCTTTCTAGAGTCTCTAATACAGAGGGAAACTTGAGTGTGCTCAGAACAAAAGAACTGTGTCTCCTACACACACGGACCATATCTAGTTCAACTCTGTTTCTGAAAAAGATACAAACCACAGGTCGTGTAATATCCAATGCTTTTCAGGTAAGAGCGAGAAACGTGTGAGCTTTGTGAACAATGTATCTTCGTTTGAGCTGAAAAGTGACTGTGTTTACCTGAAACGAAGTCTTGCTTTTATGAAGACACACGCCTGGCATTTAACTCCGTTTCTGAAGGGATACACAAGGCACAGTTCTCATCCATGAAACACACTCTGCTTTAGAGCAAGAAGCATGCTCTTTCTTTCTAGAGTCTCTATTACAGAGGGAAACTTGAGTGTGCTCATAACAAATGAACTGTGTTTCCTACACACACGGACGATATCTAGTTCAACTCTGTTTCTGAAACTGATACAAACCACAGGTCGTCTAACATCCAATGCTTTTCAGTTAAGAGCGAGAAACATGTGGGCTTCGTGAACAATGTAGCTTCGTTTGATATGAAAAGTGACTGCGTTTACCTGAAACGAAGTCTTGCTTGAAGATAGACACAGAGCCTGTCATTTAACTCCGTTTCTGAAGGGAAACACACGGCGCAGTTCTCATCCATGAAACACACTCTGCTTTAGAGCAAGAAGCACTCTCTTGCCTTCTAGAGTCTCTAATACAGAGGGAAACGTGAGTGTGCGCAGAAAAAAAGAACTGTGTTTCCTACACACACGGACCATATCTAGTTCAACTCAGTTTCTGAAACTGACACAAACCACAGGTCCTCTAACATCCAATGCTTTTCAGGTAAGAGCGAGAAACGGGTGAGCTTCGTGAACAATGTAACTTCATTTGAGCTGAAAGTGACTGCGTTTACCTGAAACGAAGTCTTGCTTGTAGGAAGACACAAGCCTGGCATTTAACTCCGTTTCTGAAGGGAAACACACGGCACAGTTCTCATCCATGAAACACACTCTGCTTTAGAGCAAGAAGCACGCCCTTACTTTCTAGAGTCTCTAATACAGAGGGAAACGTGAGTGTGCTCAGAACAAAAGAACTGTGTCTCCTACACACACGGACCATATCTAGTTCAACTCTGTTCCTGAAAATGATACAAACCACAGGTCGTCTAATATCCAATGCTTTTCAGGTAAGAGCGATAAACGTGTGAGCTTCGTGAACAATGTATCTTCGTTTGAGCTGAAAAGTGACTGTGTTTACCTGAAACGAAGTCTTGCTTGTATGAAGACACACGCCTGGCATTTAACTCCGTTTCTGAAGGGAAACACACGGCACAGTTCTCATCCATGAAACACACTCTGCTTTAGAGCAAGAAGCATGCTCTTGCTTTCTAGGGTCTCTAATAGAGAGGGAAACGTGAGTGTGCTCAGAACAAAAGAACTGTGTTTCCTACACACACAGACCATATCTAATACAACTCTGTTTCTGAAACTGATACAAACCACAGGTCCTCTAACATCCAATGCTTTTCATTTAAGAGTGAGAAACGTGTGAGCTTCGTGAACAATGTAACTTCATTTGAGCTGAAAGTGACTGCGTTTACCTGAAACGAGGTCTTGCTTGTAGGAAGACACACGCCTGGCATTTAATTCCGTTTCTGAAGGGAAACACACGGCACAGTTCTCATCCATGAAACACACTCTGCTTTAGAGCAAGAAGCACGCTCTTGCTTTCTAGAGTCTCTAATACAGAGGGAAACGTGAGTGTGCTCATAACAAATGAACTGTGTTTCCTACACACACGGACCATATCTAGTTCAACTCTGTTTCTGAAACTGATACAAACCACAGTTCGTCTAATATCCAATGCTTTTCAGTTAAGAGCGAGAAACGGGTGAGCTTCGTGAACAATGTAGCTTCGTTTGAGGTGAAAAGTGACTGCGTTTACCTGAAACCAAGTCTTGTTTGTAGGAAGACACACGCCTGGCATTTAACTCCGTTTCTGAAGGGAAACACACGGCACAGTCCTCATCCATGAAACACATTCTGCTTTAGAACAAGAAGCACGCTCTTGCTTTCTAGAGTCTCTAATACAGAGGGAAACGTGAGTGTGCTCAGAACAAAAGAACTGTGTTTCCTACACACAGAGACCATATCTAGTTCAACACTGTTTCTGAAACTGATACAAACCACAGGTCCTCTAACATCCAAGGCTTTTCAGTTAAGAGCAAGAAACGTGTGAGCTTCATGAACAATGTAACTTCATTTGAGCTGAAAGTGACTGTGTTTACCTGAAACGAAGTCTTGCTTGTAGGAAGACACGCCTGGCATTTAACTCCGTTTCTGATGGGAAACACACGGCACAGTTCTCATCCATGAAACGCACTCTGCTTTAGAGAAGAAGCACTCTCTTGCTTTCTAGAGTCTCTAATACAGAGGGAAACGTGAGTGTGCTCAGAACAAAAGAACTGTGTTTCCTACACACACGGACCATAACTAGTTCAACTCTGTTTGTGAAAATGATACAAACCACAGGTCGTCTAATATCCAATGCTTTTCAGGTAAGAGCGAGAAACGTGTGAGCTTCGTGAACAATGTAGCTTCGTTTGAGCTGAAAAGTGACTGTGTTTACCTGAAACGAAGTCTTGCTTGTACGAAGACACACGCCTGGCATTTAACTCCGTTTCTGCAGGGAAACACACGGCACAGTTCTCATCCATGAAACACACTCTGCTTTAGAGCAAGAAGCACGCTCTTGCTTTCTAGAGTCTCTAATACAGAGGGAAACGTGAGTGTGCTCAGAACAAATGAACTGTGTTTCCTACACACGGACCATATCTAGTTCAACTCTGTTTCTGAAACTGATACAAACCACAGGTCGTCTAACATCCAATGCTTTTCATTTAAGAGCGAGAAACGGGTGAGCTTCGTGAACAATGTAGCTTCGTTTGAGGTGAAAAGTGACTGCGTTTACCTGAAACGAAGTCTTTCTTGTAGGAAGACACACTCCTGGCATTTAACTCCGTTTCTGAAGGGAAACACACGGCACAGTCCTCATCCATGAAACACATTCTGCTTTAGAGGAAGAAGCACGCTCTTACTTTCTAGAGTCTCTAATACAGAGGGAAACGTGAGTGTGCTGAGAACAAAAGAACTGTGTTTCATACACACACGGACCATATCTAGTTCAACTCTGTTTCTGAAAATGATACAAACCACAGGTCATCTAACATCCAATGCTTTTCAGGTAAGAGCGAGAAACGGGTGAGCTTCGTGAACAATGTAACTTCATTTGAGCTGAAAGTGACTGCGTTTACCTGAAACGAAGTCTTGCTTGTAGGAAGACACAAGCCTGGCATTTAACTCCGTTTCTGAAGGGAAACACACGGCACAGTTCTCATCCATGAAACACACTCTGCTTTAGAGCAAGAAGCACGCCCTTACTTTCTAGAGTCTCTAATACAGAGGGAAACGTGAGTGTGCTCAGAACAAAAGAACTGTGTCTCCTACACACACGGACCATATCTAGTTCAACTCTGTTCCTGAAAATGATACAAACCACAGGTCGTCTAATATCCAATGCTTTTCAGGTAAGAGCGATAAACGTGTGAGCTTCGTGAACAATGTATCTTCGTTTGAGCTGAAAAGTGACTGTGTTTACCTGAAACGAAGTCTTGCTTGTATGAAGACACACGCCTGGCATTTTACTCCGTTTCTGAAGGGAAACACACGGCACAGTTCTCATCCATGAAACACACTCTGCTTTAGAGCAAGAAGCATGCTCTTGCTTTCTAGGGTCTCTAATAGAGAGGGAAACGTGAGTGTGCTCAGAACAAAAGAACTGTGTTTCCTACACACACAGACCATATCTAATACAACTCTGTTTCTGAAACTGATACAAACCACAGGTCCTCTAACATCCAATGCTTTTCATTTAAGAGTGAGAAACGTGTGAGCTTCGTGAACAATGTAACTTCATTTGAGCTGAAAGTGACTGCGTTTACCTGAAACGAGGTCTTGCTTGTAGGAAGACACACGCCTGGCATTTAATTCCGTTTCTGAAGGGAAACACACGGCACAGTTCTCATCCATGAAACACACTCTGCTTTAGAGCAAGAAGCACGCTCTTGCTTTCTAGAGTCTCTAATACAGAGGGAAACGTGAGTGTGCTCATAACAAATGAACTGTGTTTCCTACACACACGGACCATATCTAGTTCAACTCTGTTTCTGAAACTGATACAAACCACAGTTCGTCTAATATCCAATGCTTTTCAGTTAAGAGCGAGAAACGGGTGAGCTTCGTGAACAATGTAGCTTCGTTTGAGGTGAAAAGTGACTGCGTTTACCTGAAACCAAGTCTTGTTTGTAGGAAGACACACGCCTGGCATTTAACTCCGTTTCTGAAGGGAAACACACGGCACAGTCCTCATCCATGAAACACATTCTGCTTTAGAACAAGAAGCACGCTCTTGCTTTCTAGAGTCTCTAATACAGAGGGAAACGTGAGTGTGCTCAGAACAAAAGAACTGTGTTTCCTACACACAGAGACCATATCTAGTTCAACACTGTTTCTGAAACTGATACAAACCACAGGTCCTCTAACATCCAAGGCTTTTCAGTTAAGAGCAAGAAACGTGTGAGCTTCATGAACAATGTAACTTCATTTGAGCTGAAAGTGACTGTGTTTACCTGAAACGAAGTCTTGCTTGTAGGAAGACACGCCTGGCATTTAACTCCGTTTCTGATGGGAAACACACGGCACAGTTCTCATCCATGAAACGCACTCTGCTTTAGAGAAGAAGCACTCTCTTGCTTTCTAGAGTCTCTAATACAGAGGGAAACGTGAGTGTGCTCAGAACAAAAGAACTGTGTTTCCTACACACACGGACCATAACTAGTTCAACTCTGTTTGTGAAAATGATACAAACCACAGGTCGTCTAATATCCAATGCTTTTCAGGTAAGAGCGAGAAACGTGTGAGCTTCGTGAACAATGTAGCTTCGTTTGAGCTGAAAAGTGACTGTGTTTACCTGAAACGAAGTCTTGCTTGTACGAAGACACACGCCTGGCATTTAACTCCGTTTCTGCAGGGAAACACACGGCACAGTTCTCATCCATGAAACACACTCTGCTTTAGAGCAAGAAGCACGCTCTTGCTTTCTAGAGTCTCTAATACAGAGGGAAACGTGAGTGTGCTCAGAACAAATGAACTGTGTTTCCTACACACGGACCATATCTAGTTCAACTCTGTTTCTGAAACTGATACAAACCACAGGTCGTCTAACATCCAATGCTTTTCATTTAAGAGCGAGAAACGGGTGAGCTTCGTGAACAATGTAGCTTCGTTTGAGGTGAAAAGTGACTGCGTTTACCTGAAACGAAGTCTTTCTTGTAGGAAGACACACTCCTGGCATTTAACTCCGTTTCTGAAGGGAAACACACGGCACAGTCCTCATCCATGAAACACATTCTGCTTTAGAGGAAGAAGCACGCTCTTACTTTCTAGAGTCTCTAATACAGAGGGAAACGTGAGTGTGCTGAGAACAAAAGAACTGTGTTTCATACACACACGGACCATATCTAGTTCAACTCTGTTTCTGAAAATGATACAAACCACAGGTCATCTAATATCCAATGCTTTTCCGTTAAGAGCGAGAAACGTGTGAGCTTCGTGAACAATGTAGCTTCGTTTGAGCTGAAAAGTGACTGTGTTTACCTGAAACGAAGTCTTGCTTGTATGAAGACACACGCCTGGCATTTAACTCCGTTTCTGAAGGGAAACACACGGCACAGTTCTCATCCATGAAACACACTCTGCTTTAGAGCAAGAAGCACGCTCTTGCTTTCTAGAGTCTCTAATACAGAGGGAAACGTGAGTGTGCTCATAACAAATAAACTGTGTTTCCTACACACACGGACCATATCTAGTTCAACTCTGTTTCTGAAAATGATACAAACCACAGGTCGTCTAATATCCAATGCTTTTCAGGTAAGAGCGAGAAACGTGTGAGCTTCGTGAACAATGTATCTTCGTTTGAGCTGAAAAGTGACTGTGTTTACCTGAAACGAAATCTTGCTTTTATGAAGACACACGCCTGGCATTTAACTCCGTTTCTGAAGGGATACACAAGGCACAGTTCTCATCCATGAAACACACTCTGCTTTAGAGCAAGAAGCATGCTCTTGCTTTCTCGAGTCTCTAATACAGAGGGAAACTTGAGTGTGCTCATAACAAATGAACTGTGTTTCCTACACACCCGGACGATATCTAGTTCAACTCTGTTTCTGAAACTGATACAAACCACAGGTCGTCTAACATCCAATGCTTTTCAGTTAAGAGCGAGAAACATGTGGGCTTCGTGAACAATGTAGCTTCGTTTGATATGAAAAGTGACTGCGTTTACCTGAAACGAAGTCTTGCTTGAAGATAGACACAGAGCCCTGCATTTAACTCCGTTTCTGAAGGGAAACACACGGCGCAGTTCTCATCCATGAAACACACTCTGCTTTAGAGCAAGAAGCACTCTCTTGCTTTCTAGAGTCTCTAATACAGAGGGAAACGTGAGTGTGCGCAGAAAAAAAGAACTGTGTTTCCTACACACACGGACCATATCTAGTTCAACTCTGTTTCTGAAACTGACACAAACCACAGGTCCTCTAACATCCAATGCTTTTCAGGTAAGAGCGAGAAACGGGTGAGCTTCGTGAACAATGTAACTTCATTTGAGCTGAAAGTGACTGCGTTTACCTGAAACGAAGTCTTGCTTGTAGGAAGACACAAGCCTGATATTTAACTCCATTTCTGAAGGGAAACACACGGCACAGTTCTCATCCATGAAACACACTCTGCTTTAGAGCAAGAAGCACGCCCTTACTTTCTAGAGTCTGTAATACAGAGGGAAACGTGAGTGTGCTCAGAACAAAAGAACTGTGTCTCCTACACACACGGACCATATCTAGTTCAACTCTGTTTCTTAAAATGATACAAACCACAGGTCGTCTAATATCCAATACTTTTCAGGTAAGAGCGAGAAACGCGTGAGCTTCGTGAACAATGTATCTTCGTTTGAGCTGAAAAGTGACTGTGTTTACCTGAAACGAAGTCTTGCTTGTATGAACACACACGCCTCGCATTTAACTCCGTTTCTGAAGGGAAACACACGGCACAGTTCTCATCCATGAAACACACTCTGCTTTAGAGCAAGAAGCATGCTCTTGCTTTCTAGAGTCTCTAATACAGAGGGAAACGTGAGTGTGCTCAGAACAAAAGAACTGTGTTTCCTACACACACAGACCATATCTAATACAACTCTGTTTCTGAAACTGATACAAACCACAGGTCCTCTAACATCCAATGCTTTTCAGTTAAGAGCGAGAAACGTGTGAGCTTCGTGAACAATGTAACTTCATTTGAGCTGAAAGTGACTGCGTTTACCTGAAACGAAGTCTTGCTTGTAGGAAGACACACGCCTGGCATTTAATTCCGTTTCTGAAGGGAAACACACGGCACAGTTCTCATCCATGAAACACACTCTGCTTTAGAGCAAGAAGCACGCTCTTGCTTTCTAGAGTCTCTAATACAGAGGGAAACGTGAGTGTGCTCATAACAAATGAACTGTGTTTCCTACACACACGGACCATATCTAGTTCAACTCTGTTTCTGAAACTGATACAAACCACAGTTCGTCTAATATCCAATGCTTTTCAGTTAAGAGCGAGAAACGGGTGAGCTTCGTGAACAATGTAGCTTCGTTTGAGGTGAAAAGTGACTGCGTTTACCTGAAACCAAGTCTTGTTTGTAGGAAGACACACGCCTGGCATTTAACTCCGTTTCTGAAGGGAAACACACGGCACAGTCCTCATCCATGAAACACATTCTGCTTTAGAACAAGAAGCACGCTCTTGCTTTCTAGAGTCTCTAATACAGAGGGAAACGTGAGTGTGCTCAGAACAAAAGAACTGTGTTTCCTACACACAGAGACCATATCTAGTTCAACTCTGTTTCTGAAACTGATACAAACCACAGGTCCTCTAACATCCAATGCTTTTCAGTTAAGAGCAAGAAACGTGTGAGCTTCATGAACAATGTAACTTCATTTGAGCTGAAAGTGACTGTGTTTACCTGAAACGAAGTCTTGCTTGTAGGAAGACACGCCTGGCATTTAACTCCGTTTCTGATGGGAAACACACGGCACAGTTCTCATCCATGAAACGCACTCTGCTTTAGAGCAAGAAGCACTCTCTTGCTTTCTAGAGTCTCTAATACAGAGGGAAACGTGAGTGTGCTCAGAACAAAAGAACTGTGTTTCCTACACACACGGACCATAACTAGTTCAACTCTGTTTGTGAAAATGATACAAACCACAGGTCGTCTAATATCCAATGCTTTTCAGGTAAGAGCGAGAAACGTGTGAGCTTCGTGAACAATGTAGCTTCGTTTGAGCTGAAAAGTGACTGTGTTTACCTGAAACGAAGTCTTGCTTGTACGAAGACACACGCCTGGCATTTAACTCCGTTTCTGCAGGGAAACACACAGCACAGTTCTCATCCATGAAACACACTCTGCTTTAGAGCAAGAAGCACGCTCTTGCTTTCTAGAGTCTCTAATACAGAGGGAAATGTGAGTGTGCTCATAACAAATGAACTGTGTTTCCTACACACGGACCATATCTAGTTCAACTCTGTTTCTGAAACTGATACAAACCACAGGTCCTCTAACATCCAATGCTTTTCAGTTAAGAGCGAGAAACGTGTGAGCTTCGTGAACAATGTAACTTCATTTGAGCTGAAAGTGACTGCGTTTACCTGAAACGAAGTCTTGCTTGTAGGAAGACACACGCCTGGCATTTAATTCCGTTTCTGAAGGGAAACACACGGCACAGTTCTCATCCATGAAACACACTCTGCTTTAGAGCAAGAAGCACGCTCTTGCTTTCTAGAGTCTCTAATACAGAGGGAAACGTGAGTGTGCTCATAACAAATGAACTGTGTTTCCTACACACACGGACCATATCTAGTTCAACTCTGTTTCTGAAACTGATACAAACCACAGTTCGTCTAATATCCAATGCTTTTCAGTTAAGAGCGAGAAACGGGTGAGCTTCGTGAACAATGTAGCTTCGTTTGAGGTGAAAAGTGACTGCGTTTACCTGAAACCAAGTCTTGCTTGTAGGAAGACACACGCCTGGAATTTAACTCCGTTTCTGAAGGGAAACACACGGCACAGTCCTCATCCATGAAACACATTCTGCTTTAGAACAAGAAGCACGCTCTTGCTTTCTAGAGTCTCTAATACAGAGGGAAACGTGAGTGTGCTCAGAACAAAAGAACTGTGTTTCCTACACACAGAGACCATATCTAGTTCAACTCTGTTTCTGAAACTGATACAAACCACAGGTCCTCTAACATCCAATGCTTTTCAGTTAAGAGCAAGAAACGTGTGAGCTTCATGAACAATGTAACTTCATTTGAGCTGAAAGTGACTGTGTTTACCTGAAACGAAGTCTTGCTTGTAGATATACACGCCTGGCATTTACCTCCGTTTCTGAAGGGAAACACACGGCACAGTTCTCATCCATGAAACACACTCTGCTTTAGAGCAAGAAGCACTCTCTTGCTTTCTAGAGTCTCTAATACAGAGGGAAACATGAGTGTGCTCAGAACAAAAGAACTGTGTTTCCTACACACACGGACCATATCTAGTTCAACTCTGTTTCTGAAACTGATACAAACCACAGGTCCTCTAACATCCAATGCTTTTCAGTTAAGAGCGAGAAACGTGTGAGCTTCGTGAACAATGTAACTTCATTTGAGATGAAAGTGACTGCGTTTACCTGAAACGAAGTCTTGCTTGTAGGAAGACACTCGCCTGGCATTTAACTCCATGTATGAAGGGAAACACACGGCGCAGTTCTCATCCATGAAACACACTCTGCTTTAGAGCAAGAAGCACTCTCTTCCTTTCTAGAGTCTCTAATACAGAGGGAAACGTGAGTGTGCTCAGAACAAAAGAACTGTGTCTCCTACACACACGGACCATATCTAGTTCAACTCTGTTTCTGAAAAAGATACAAACCACAGGTCGTGTAATATCCAATGCTTTTCAGGTAAGAGCGAGAAACGTGTGAGCTTCGTGAACAATGTATCTTCGTTTGAGCTGAAAAGTGACTGTGTTTACCTGAAACGAAGTCTTGCTTTTATGAAGACACACGCCTGGCATTTAACTCCGTTTCTGAAGGGATACACAAGGCACAGTTATCATCCATGAAACACACTCTGCTTTAGAGCAAGAAGCATGCTCTTTCTTTCTAGAGTCTCTATTACAGAGGGAAACTTGAGTGTGCTCATAACAAATGAACTGTGTTTCCTACACACACGGACGATATCTAGTTCAACTCTGTTTCTGAAACTGATACAAACCACAGGTCGTCTAACATCCAATGCTTTTCAGTTAAGAGCGAGAAACATGTGGGCTTCTTGAACAATGTAGCTTCGTTTGATATGAAAAGTGACTGCGTTTACCTGAAACGAAGTCTTGCTTGAAGATAGACACAGAGCCTGTCATTTAACTCCGTTTCTGAAGGGAAACACACGGCGCAGTTCTCATCCATGAAACACACTCTGCTTTAGAGCAAGAAGCACTCTCTTGCCTTCTAGAGTCTCTAATACAGAGGGAAACGTGAGTGTGCGCAGAAAAAAAGAACTGTGTTTCCTACACACACGGACCATATCTAGTTCAACTCAGTTTCTGAAACTGACACAAACCACAGGTCCTCTAACATCCAATGCTTTTCAGGTAAGAGCGAGAAACGGGTGAGCTTCGTGAACAATGTAACTTCATTTGAGCTGAAAGTGACTGCGTTTACCTGAAACGAAGTCTTGCTTGTAGGAAGACACAAGCCTGGCATTTAACTCCGTTTCTGAAGGGAAACACACGGCACAGTTCTCATCCATGAAACACACTCTGCTTTAGAGCAAGAAGCACGCCCTTACTTTCTAGAGTCTCTAATACAGAGGGAAACGTGAGTGTGCTCAGAACAAAAGAACTGTGTCTCCTACACACACGGACCATATCTAGTTCAACTCTGTTCCTGAAAATGATACAAACCACAGGTCGTCTAATATCCAATGCTTTTCAGGTAAGAGCGATAAACGTGTGAGCTTCGTGAACAATGTATCTTCGTTTGAGCTGAAAAGTGACTGTGTTTACCTGAAACGAAGTCTTGCTTGTATGAAGACACACGCCTGGCATTTAACTCCGTTTCTGAAGGGAAACACACGGCACAGTTCTCATCCATGAAACACACTCTGCTTTAGAGCAAGAAGCATGCTCTTGCTTTCTAGGGTCTCTAATACAGAGGGAAACGTGAGTGTGCTCAGAACAAAAGAACTGTGTTTCCTACACACACAGACCATATCTAATACAACTCTGTTTCTGAAACTGATACAAACCACAGGTCCTCTAACATCCAATGCTTTTCATTTAAGAGTGAGAAACGTGTGAGCTTCGTGAACAATGTAACTTCATTTGAGCTGAAAGTGACTGCGTTTACCTGAAACGAAGTCTTGCTTGTAGGAAGACACACGCCTGGCATTTAATTCCGTTTCTGAAGGGAAACACACGGCACAGTTCTCATCCATGAAACACACTCTGCTTTAGAGCAAGAAGCACGCTCTTGCTTTCTAGAGTCTCTAATACAGAGGGAAACGTGAGTGTGCTCATAACAAATGAACTGTGTTTCCTACACACACGGACCATATCTAGTTCAACTCTGTTTCTGAAACTGATACAAACCACAGTTCGTCTAATATCCAATGCTTTTCAGTTAAGAGCGAGAAACGGGTGAGCTTCGTGAACAATGTAGCTTTGTTTGAGGTGAAAAGTGACTGCGTTTACCTGAAACCAAGTCTTGTTTGTAGGAAGACACACGCCTGGCATTTAACTCCGTTTCTGAAGGGAAACACACGGCACAGTCCTCATCCATGAAACACATTCTGCTTTAGAACAAGAAGCATGCTCTTGCTTTCTAGAGTCTCTAATACAGAGGGAAACGTGAGTGTGCTCAGAACAAAAGAACTGTGTTTCCTACACACAGAGACCATATCTAGTTCAACTCTGTTTCTGAAACTGATACAAACCACAGGTCCTCTAACATCCAATGCTTTTCAGTTAAGAGCAAGAAACGTGTGAGCTTCATGAACAATGTAACTTCATTTGAGCTGAAAGTGACTGTGTTTACCTGAAACGAAGTCTTGCTTGTAGGAAGACACGCCTGGCATTTAACTCCGTTCCTGATGGGAAACACACGGCACAGTTCTCATCCATGAAACGCACTCTGCTTTAGAGCAAGAAGCACTCTCTTGCTTTCTAGAGTCTCTAATACAGAGGGAAACGTGAGTGTGCTCAGAACAAAAGAACTGTGTTTCCTACACACACGGACCATAACTAGTTCAACTCTGTTTGTGAAAATGATACAAACCACAGGTCGTCTAATATCCAATGCTTTTCAGGTAAGAGCGAGAAACGTGTGAGCTTCGTGAACAATGTAGCTTCGTTTGAGCTGAAAAGTGACTGTGTTTACCTGAAACGAAGTCTTGCTTGTACGAAGACACACGCCTGGCATTTAACTCCGTTTCTGCAGGGAAACACACAGCACAGTTCTCATCCATGAAACACACTCTGCTTTAGAGCAAGAAGCACGCTCTTGCTTTCTAGAGTCTCTAATACAGAGGGAAATGTGAGTGTGCTCATAACAAATGAACTGTGTTTCCTACACACGGACCATATCTAGTTCAACTCTGTTTCTGAAACTGATACAAACCACAGGTCGTCTAACATCCAATGCTTTTCATTTAAGAGCGAGAAACGGGTGAGCTTCGTGAACAATGTAGCTTCGTTTGAGGTGAAAAGTGACTGCGTTTACCTGAAACGAAGTCTTTTTGTAGGAAGACACACTCCTGGCATTTAACTCCGTTTCTGAAGGGAAACACACGGCACAGTCCTCATCCATGAAACACATTCTGCTTTAGAGGAAGAAGCACGCTCTTACTTTCTAGAGTCTCTAATACAGAGGGAAACGTGAGTGTGCTGAGAACAAAAGAACTGTGTTTCATACACACACGGACCATATCTAGTTCAACTCTGTTTCTGAAAATGATACAAACCACAGGTCATCTAATATCCAATGCTTTTCCGTTAAGAGCGAGAAACGTGTGAGCTTCGTGAACAATGTAGCTTCGTTTGAGCTGAAAAGTGACTGTGTTTACCTGAAACGAAGTCTTGCTTGTATGAAGACACACGCCTGGCATTTAACTCCGTTTCTGAAGGGAAACACACGGCACAGTTCTCATCCATGAAACACACTCTGCTTTAGAGCAAGAAGCACGCTCTTGCTTTCTAGAGTCTCTAATACAGAGGGAAACGTGAGTGTGCTCATAACAAATAAACTGTGTTTCCTACACACACGGACCATATCTAGTTCAACTCTGTTTCTGAAAATGATACAAACCACAGGTCGTCTAATATCCAATGCTTTTCAGGTAAGAGCGAGAAACGTGTGAGCTTCGTGAACAATGTATCTTCGTTTGAGCTGAAAAGTGACTGTGTTTACCTGAAACGAAATCTTGCTTTTATGAAGACACACGCCTGGCATTTAACTCCGTTTCTGAAGGGATACACAAGGCACAGTTCTCATCCATGAAACACACTCTGCTTTAGAGCAAGAAGCATGCTCTTGCTTTCTCGAGTCTCTAATACAGAGGGAAACTTGAGTGTGCTCATAACAAATGAACTGTGTTTCCTACACACCCGGACGATATCTAGTTCAACTCTGTTTCTGAAACTGATACAAACCACAGGTCGTCTAACATCCAATGCTTTTCAGTTAAGAGCGAGAAACATGTGGGCTTCGTGAACAATGTAGCTTCGTTTGATATGAAAAGTGACTGCGTTTACCTGAAACGAAGTCTTGCTTGAAGATAGACACAGAGCCCTGCATTTAACTCCGTTTCTGAAGGGAAACACACGGCGCAGTTCTCATCCATGAAACACACTCTGCTTTAGAGCAAGAAGCACTCTCTTGCTTTCTAGAGTCTCTAATACAGAGGGAAACGTGAGTGTGCGCAGAAAAAAAGAACTGTGTTTCCTACACACACGGACCATATCTAGTTCAACTCTGTTTCTGAAACTGACACAAACCACAGGTCCTCTAACATCCAATGCTTTTCAGGTAAGAGCGAGAAACGGGTGAGCTTCGTGAACAATGTAACTTCATTTGAGCTGAAAGTGACTGCGTTTACCTGAAACGAAGTCTTGCTTGTAGGAAGACACAAGCCTGATATTTAACTCCATTTCTGAAGGGAAACACACGGCACAGTTCTCATCCATGAAACACACTCTGCTTTAGAGCAAGAAGCACGCCCTTACTTTCTAGAGTCTGTAATACAGAGGGAAACGTGAGTGTGCTCAGAACAAAAGAACTGTGTCTCCTACACACACGGACCATATCTAGTTCAACTCTGTTTCTTAAAATGATACAAACCACAGGTCGTCTAATATCCAATACTTTTCAGGTAAGAGCGAGAAACGCGTGAGCTTCGTGAACAATGTATCTTCGTTTGAGCTGAAAAGTGACTGTGTTTACCTGAAACGAAGTCTTGCTTGTATGAAGACACACGCCTCGCATTTAACTCCGTTTCTGAAGGGAAACACACGGCACAGTTCTCATCCATGAAACACACTCTGCTTTAGAGCAAGAAGCATGCTCTTGCTTTCTAGAGTCTCTAATACAGAGGGAAACGTGAGTGTGCTCAGAAAAAAAGAACTGTGTTTCCTACACACACAGACCATATCTAATACAACTCTGTTTCTGAAACTGATACAAACCACAGGTCCTCTAACATCCAATGCTTTTCAGTTAAGAGCGAGAAACGTGTGAGCTTCGTGAACAATGTAACTTCATTTGAGCTGAAAGTGACTGCGTTTACCTGAAACAAAGTCTTGCTTGTAGGAAGACACACGCCTGGCATTTAATTCCGTTTCTGAAGGGAAACACACGGCACAGTTCTCATCCATGAAACACACTCTGCTTTAGAGCAAGAAGCACGCTCTTGCTTTCTAGAGTCTCTAATACAGAGGGAAACGTGAGTGTGCTCATAACAAATGAACTGTGATTCCTACACACACGGACCATATCTAGTTCAACTCTGTTTCTGAAACTGATACAAACCACAGTTCGTCTAATATCCAATGCTTTTCATGTAAGAGCGAGAAACGTGTGAGCTTCGTGAACAATGTAGCTTCGTTTGAGCTGAAAAGTGACTGTGTTTACCTGAAACGAAGTCTTGCTTGTAGGAAGACACGCCTGGCATTTAACTCCATTTCTGAAGGGAAACACACGGCACAGTTCTCATCCATGAAACACACTCTGCTTTAGAGCAAGAAGCACGCTCTTACTTTCTAGAGTCTCTAATACAGAGGGAAACGTGAGTGTGCTCAGAACAAAAGAACTGTGTTTCCTACACACGGACCATATCTAGTTCAACTCTGTTTCTGAAACTTACACAAACCACAGGTCCTCTAACATCCAATGCTTTTCAGTTAAGAGTGAGAAACGTGTGAGCTTCGTGAACAATGTAGCTTTGTTTGAGCTGAAAAGTGACTACATTTACCTGAAACGAAGTCTTGCTTGTAGGAAGACATACGCCTGGCATTTAATTCCGTTTCTGAAGGGAAACACACGGCACAGTTCTCATCCATGAAACACACACTGCTTTAGAGCAAGAAGCACGTTTTTGCTTTCTGGAGTCTCTAATACAGAGGGAAACGTGAGTGTGCTCAGAACAAAAGAACTGTGTTTCCTACACACACGGACCATATCTAGTTCAACTCTGTTTCTGAAACTGATACAAACCACAGGTCCTCTAACATCCAATGCTTTTCAGTTAAGAGCAAGAAACGTGTGAGCTTCGTGAACAATGTAACTTCATTTGAGCTGAAAGTGACTGCGTTTACCTGAAACGAAGTCTTGCTTGTAGGCAGACACACGCCTGGCATTTAATTCCGTTTCTGAACGGAAACACACGACACAGTTCTCATCCATGAAACACACTCTGCTTTAGAGCAAGAAGCACGCTCTTGCTTTCTAGATTCTCTAATACAGAGGGAAACGTGAGTTTGCTCATAACAAAAGAACTGTGTTTCCTACACACACAGACCATATCTAGTTCAACTCTGTTTCTGAAAATGATACAAACCACAGGTCATCTAATATCCAATGCTTTTCAGTTAAGAGCGAGAAACGTGTGAGCTTCGTGAACAATGTAGCTTCGTTTGAGCTGAAAAGTGACTGTGTTTACCTGAAACGAAGTCTTGCTTGTATGAAGACACACGCCTGGCATTTAACTCCGTTTCTGTAGGGAAACACACGGCACAGTTCTTATCCATGAAACACACTCTGCTTTAGAGCAAGAAGCACGCTCTTGCTTTCTAGAGTCTCTAATACAGAGGGAAACGTGAGTGTGCTCATAACAAATAAACTGTGTTTCCTACACACACGGACCATATCTAGTTCAACTCTGTTTCTGAAACTGATACAAACCACAGGTCCTCTAACATCCAATGCTTTTCAGTTAAGAGCAAGAAACGTGTGAGCTTCGTGAACAATGTAACTTCATTTGAGCTGAAAGTGACTGCGTTTACCTGAAACGAAGTCTTGCTTGTAGGAAGGCACTCGCCTGGCATTTAACTCCATGTCTGAAGGGAAACACACGGCACAGTTCTCATCCATGAAACACACTCTGCTTTAGAGCAAGAAGCACTCTCTTCCTTTCTAGAGTCTCTAATACAGAGGAAAACGTGAGTGTGCTCAGAACAAAAGAACTGTGTCTCCTACACACACGGACCATATCTAGTTCAACTCTGTTTCTGAAAATGATACAAACCACAGGTCGTCTAATATCCAATGCTTTTCAGGTAAGAGCGAGAAACGTGTGAGCTTCGTGAACAATGTATCTTCGTTTGAGCTGAAAAGTGACTGTGTTTACCTGAAACGAAGTCTTGCTTTTATGAAGACACACGCCTGGCATTTAACTCCGTTTCTGAAGGGATACACAAGGCACAGTTCTCATCCATGAAACACACTCTGCTTTAGAGCAAGAAGCATGCTCTTGCTTTCTAGAGTCTCTATTACAGAGGGAAACTTGAGTGTGCTCATAACAAATGAACTGTGTTTCCTACACACACGGACGATATCTAGTTCAATTCTGTTTCTGAAACTGATACAAACCACAGGTCGTCTAACATCCAATGCTTTTCAGTTAAGAGCGAGAAACATGTGGGCTTCGTGAACAATGTAGCTTCGTTTGATATGAAAAGTGACTGCGTTTACCTGAAACGAAGTCTTGCTTGAAGATAGACACAGAGCCTGGCATTTAACTCCGTTTCTGAAGGGAAACACATGGCGCAGTTCTCATCCATGAAACACACTCTGCTTTAGAGCAAGAAGCACTCTCTTGCCTTCTAGAGTCTCTAATACAGAGGGAAACGTGAGTGTGCGCAGAAAAAAAGAACTGTGTTTCCTACACACACGGACCATATCTAGTTCAACTCTGTTTCTGAAACTGACACAAACCACAGGTCCTCTAACATCCAATGCTTTTCAGGTAAGAGCGAGAAACGGGTGAGCTTCGTGAACAATGTAACTTCATTTGAGCTGAAAGTGACTGCGTTTACCTGAAACGAAGTCTTGCTTGTAGGAAGACACACGCCTGGCATTTAACTCCGTTTCTGCAGGGAAACACACGGCACAGTTCTCATCCATGAAACACACTCTGCTTTAGAGCAAGAAGCACGCTCTTGCTTTCTAGAGTCTCTAATACAGAGGGAAACGTGAGTGTGCTCATAACAAATGAACTGTGTTTCCTACACACGGACCATATCTAGTTCAACTCTGTTTCTGAAACTGATACAAACCACAGGTCGTCTAACATCCAATGCTTTTCATTTAAGAGCGAGAAACGGGTGAGCTTCGTGAACAATGTAGCTTCGTTTGAGGTGAAAAGTGACTGCGTTTACCTGAAACGAAGTCTTTCTTGTAGGAAGACACACTCCTGGCATTTAACTCCGTTTCTGAAGGGAAACACACGGCACAGTCCTCATCCATGAAACACATTCTGCTTTAGAGGAAGAAGCACGCTCTTACTTTCTAGAGTCTCTAATACAGAGGGAAACGTGAGTGTGCTGAGAACAAAAGAACTGTGTTTCATACACACACGGACCATATCTAGTTCAACTCTGTTTCTGAAAATGATACAAACCACAGGTCATCTAATATCCAATGCTTTTCCGTTAAGAGCGAGAAACGTGTGAGCTTCGTGAACAATGTAGCTTCGTTTGAGCTGAAAAGTGACTGTGTTTACCTGAAACGAAGTCTTGCTTGTATGAAGACACACGCCTGGCATTTAACTCCGTTTCTGAAGGGAAACACACGGCACAGTTCTCATCCATGAAACACACTCTGCTTTAGAGCAAGAAGCACGCTCTTGCTTTCGAGAGTCTCTAATACAGAGGGAAACGTGAGTGTGCTCATAACAAATAAACTGTGTTTCCTACACACACGGACCATATCTAGTTCAACTCTGTTTCTGAAAATGATACAAACCACAGGTCGTCTAATATCCAATGCTTTTCAGGTAAGAGCGAGAAACGTGTGAGCTTCGTGAACAATGTATCTTCGTTTGAGCTGAAAAGTGACTGTGTTTACCTGAAACGAAATCTTGCTTTTATGAAGACACACGCCTGGCATTTAACTCCGTTTCTGAAGGGAAACACATGGCGCAGTTCTCATCCATGAAACACACTCTGCTTTAGAGCAAGAAGCACTCTCTTGCCTTCTAGAGTCTCTAATACAGAGGGAAACGTGAGTGTGCGCAGAAAAAAAGAACTGTGTTTCCTACACACACGGACCATATCTAGTTCAACTCTGTTTCTGAAACTGACACAAACCACAGGTCCTCTAACATCCAATGCTTTTCAGGTAAGAGCGAGAAACGGGTGAGCTTCGTGAACAATGTAACTTCATTTGAGCTGAAAGTGACTGCATTTACCTGAAACGAAGTCTTGCTTGTAGGAAGACACACGCCTGGCATTTAACTCCGTTTCTGCAGGGAAACACACGGCACAGTTCTCATCCATGAAACACACTCTGCTTTAGAGCAAGAAGCACGCTCTTGCTTTCTAGAGTCTCTAATACAGAGGGAAACGTGAGTGTGCTCATAACAAATGAACTGTGTTTCCTACACACGGACCATATCTAGTTCAACTCTGTTTCTGAAACTGATACAAACCACAGGTCGTCTAACATCCAATGCTTTTCATTTAAGAGCGAGAAACGGGTGAGCTTCGTGAACAATGTAGCTTCGTTTGAGGTGAAAAGTGACTGCGTTTACCTGAAACGAAGTCTTTCTTGTAGGAAGACACACTCCTGGCCTTTAACTCCGTTTCTGAAGGGAAACACACGGCACAGTCCTCATCCATGAAACACATTCTGCTTTAGAGGAAGAAGCACGCTCTTACTTTCTAGAGTCTCTAATACAGAGGGAAACGTGAGTGTGCTGAGAACAAAAGAACTGTGTTTCATACACACACGGACCATATCTAGTTCAACTCTGTTTCTGAAAATGATACAAACCACAGGTCATCTAATATCCAATGCTTTTCCGTTAAGAGCGAGAAACGTGTGAGCTTCGTGAACAATGTAGCTTCGTTTGAGCTGAAAAGTGACTGTGTTTACCTGAAACGAAGTCTTGCTTGTATGAAGACACACGCCTGGCATTTAACTCCGTTTCTGAAGGGAAACACACGGCACAGTTCTCATCCATGAAACACACTCTGCTTTAGAGCAAGAAGCACGCTCTTGCTTTCTAGAGTCTCTAATACAGAGGGAAACGTGAGTGTGCTCATAACAAATAAACTGTGTTTCCTACACACACGGACCATATCTAGTTCAACTCTGTTTCTGAAAATGATACAAACCACAGGTCGTCTAATATCCAATGCTTTTCAGGTAAGAGCGAGAAACGTGTGAGCTTCGTGAACAATGTATCTTCGTTTGAGCTGAAAAGTGACTGTGTTTACCTGAAACGAAATCTTGCTTTTATGAAGACACACGCCTGGCATTTAACTCCGTTTCTGAAGGGATACACAAGGCACAGTTCTCATCCATGAAACACACTCTGCTTTAGAGCAAGAAGCATGCTCTTGCTTTCTCGAGTCTCTAATACAGAGGGAAACTTGAGTGTGCTCATAACAAATGAACTGTGTTTCCTACACACCCGGACGATATCTAGTTCAACTCTGTTTCTGAAACTGATACAAACCACAGGTCGTCTAACATCCAATGCTTTTCAGTTAAGAGCGAGAAACATGTGGGCTTCGTGAACAATGTAGCTTCGTTTGAGGTGAAAAGTGACTGCGTTTACCTGAAACGAAGTCTTGCTTGAAGATAGACACAGAGCCCTGCATTTAACTCCGTTTCTGAAGGGAAACACACGGCGCAGTTCTCATCAATGAAACACACTCTGCTTTAGAGCAAGAAGCACTCTCTTGCTTTCTAGAGTCTCTAATACAGAGGGAAACGTGAGTGTGCGCAGAAAAAAAGAACTGTGTTTCCTACACACACGGACCATATCTAGTTCAACTCTGTTTCTGAAACTGACACAAACCACAGGTCCTCTAACATCCAATGCTTTTCAGGTAAGAGCGAGAAACGGGTGAGCTTCGTGAACAATGTAACTTCATTTGAGCTGAAAGTGACTGCGTTTACCTGAAACGAAGTCTTGCTTGTAGGAAGACACAAGCCTGATATTTAACTCCATTTCTGAAGGGAAACACACGGCACAGTTCTCATCCATGAAACACACTCTGCTTTAGAGCAAGAAGCACGCCCTTACTTTCTAGAGTCTGTAATACAGAGGGAAACGTGAGTGTGCTCAGAACAAAAGAACTGTGTCTCCTACACACACGGACCATATCTAGTTCAACTCTGTTTCTTAAAATGATACAAACCACAGGTCGTCTAATATCCAATACTTTTCAGGTAAGAGCGAGAAACGCGTGAGCTTCGTGAACAATGTATCTTCGTTTGAGCTGAAAAGTGACTGTGTTTACCTGAAACGAAGTCTTGCTTGTATGAAGACACACGCCTCGCATTTAACTCCGTTTCTGAAGGGAAACACACGGCACAGTTCTCATCCATGAAACACACTCTGCTTTAGAGCAAGAAGCATGCTCTTGCTTTCTAGAGTCTCTAATACAGAGGGAAACGTGAGTGTGCTCAGAAAAAAAGAACTGTGTTTCCTACACACACAGACCATATCTAATACAACTCTGTTTCTGAAACTGATACAAACCACAGGTCCTCTAACATCCAATGCTTTTCAGTTAAGAGCGAGAAACGTGTGAGCTTCGTGAACAATGTAACTTCATTTGAGCTGAAAGTGACTGCGTTTACCTGAAACGAAGTCTTGCTTGTAGGAA
>CATKUP010000875.1:0-52920 GCA_949786385.1 Onychomys leucogaster
ACGCTCTTGCTTTCTAGAGTCTCTAATAAGGCGGGAAACGTGAGAGTGCTCAGAACAAAAGAACTGTGTTTCCTACACACACGGACCATATCTAGTTCAACTCTGCTTCTGAAACTGATACAAACCACAGGCCCTCTAACATCCAATGCGTTTCAGTTAAGAGCGAGAAACGTGTGAGCTTCGTGTACAATATAGCTTCGTTTGAGCTGAAAAGTGACTGCGTTTACCTGAAACGAAGTCTCGCTTGTAGGAAGACACAGAGCCTGGCATTTAACTCCGTTTCTGAAGGGAAACACACAGCACAGTTCTCATCCATGAAACACACTCTGCTTTAGAGCAAGAAGCACGCTCTTGCTTTCTAGAGTCTCTAATAAGGCGGGAAACGTGAGAGTGCTCAGAACAAAAGAACTGTGTTTCCTACACACACGGACCATATCTAGTTCAACTCTGCTTCTGAAACTGATACAAACCACAGGCCCTCTAACATCCAATGCGTTTCAGTTAAGAGCGAGAAACGTGTGAGCTTCGTGTACAATATAGCTTCGTTTGAGCTGAAAAGTGACTGCGTTTACCTGAAACGAAGTCTCGCTTGTAGGAAGACACAGAGCCTGGCATTTAACTCCGTTTCTGAAGGGAAACACACAGCACAGTTCTCATCCATGAAACACACTCTGCTTTAGAGCAAGAAGCACGCTCTTGCTTTCTAGAGTCTCTAATAAGGCGGGAAACGTGAGAGTGCTCAGAACAAAAGAACTGTGTTTCCTACACACACGGACCATATCTAGATCAACTCTGCTTCTGAAACTGATACAAACCACAGGCCCTCTAACATCCAATGCGTTTCAGTTAAGAGCGAGAAACGTGTGAGCTTCGTGTACAATATAGCTTCGTTTGAGCTGAAAAGTGACTGCGTTTACCTGAAACGAAGTCTCGCTTGTAGGAAGACACAGAGCCTGGCATTTAACTCCGTTTCTGAAGGGAAACACACAGCACAGTTCTCATCCATGAAACACACTCTGCTTTAGAGCAAGAAGCACGCTCTTGCTTTCTAGAGTCTCTAATAAGGCGGGAAACGTGAGAGTGCTCAGAACAAAAGAACTGTGTTTCCTACACACACGGACCATATCTAGTTCAACTCTGCTTCTGAAACTGATACAAACCACAGGCCCTCTAACATCCAATGCGTTTCAGTTAAGAGCGAGAAACGTGTGAGCTTCGTGTACAATATAGCTTCGTTTGAGCTGAAAAGTGACTGCGTTTACCTGAAACGAAGTCTCGCTTGTAGGAAGACACAGAGCCTGGCATTTAACTCCGTTTCTGAAGGGAAACACACAGCACAGTTCTCATCCATGAAACACACTCTGCTTTAGAGCAAGAAGCACGCTCTTGCTTTCTAGAGTCTCTAATAAGGCGGGAAACGTGAGAGTGCTCAGAACAAAAGAACTGTGTTTCCTACACACACGGACCATATCTAGTTCAACTCTGCTTCTGAAACTGATACAAACCACGGGCCCTCTAACATCCAATGCGTTTCAGTTAAGAGCGAGAAACGTGTGAGCTTCGTGTACAATATAGCTTCGTTTGAGCTGAAAAGTGACTGCGTTTACCTGAAACGAAGTCTCGCTTGTAGGAAGACACAGAGCCTGGCATTTAACTCCGTTTCTGAAGGGAAACACACAGCACAGTTCTCATCCATGAAACACACTCTGCTTTAGAGCAAGAAGCACGCTCTTGCTTTCTAGAGTCTCTAATAAGGCGGGAAACGTGAGAGTGCTCAGAACAAAAGAACTGTGTTTCCTACACACACGGACCATATCTAGTTCAACTCTGCTTCTGAAACTGATACAAACCACAGGCCCTCTAACATCCAATGCGTTTCAGTTAAGAGCGAGAAACGTGTGAGCTTCGTGTACAATATAGCTTCGTTTGAGCTGAAAAGTGACTGCGTTTACCTGAAACGAAGTCTCGCTTGTAGGAAGACACAGAGCCTGGCATTTAACTCCGTTTCTGAAGGGAAACACACAGCACAGTTCTCATCCATGAAACACACTCTGCTTTAGAGCAAGAAGCACGCTCTTGCTTTCTAGAGTCTCTAATAAGGCGGGAAACGTGAGAGTGCTCAGAACAAAAGAACTGTGTTTCCTACACACACGGACCATATCTAGTTCAACTCTGCTTCTGAAACTGATACAAACCACAGGCCCTCTAACATCCAATGCGTTTCAGTTAAGAGCGAGAAACGTGTGAGCTTCGTGTACAATATAGCTTCGTTTGAGCTGAAAAGTGACTGCGTTTACCTGAAACGAAGTCTCGCTTGTAGGAAGACACAGAGCCTGGCATTTAACTCCGTTTCTGAAGGGAAACACACAGCACAGTTCTCATCCATGAAACACACTCTGCTTTAGAGCAAGAAGCACGCTCTTGCTTTCTAGAGTCTCTAATAAGGCGGGAAACGTGAGAGTGCTCAGAACAAAAGAACTGTGTTTCCTACACACACGGACCATATCTAGTTCAACTCTGCTTCTGAAACTGATACAAACCACAGGCCCTCTAACATCCAATGCGTTTCAGTTAAGAGCGAGAAACGTGTGAGCTTCGTGTACAATATAGCTTCGTTTGAGCTGAAAAGTGACTGCGTTTACCTGAAACGAAGTCTCGCTTGTAGGAAGACACAGAGCCTGGCATTTAACTCCGTTTCTGAAGGGAAACACACAGCACAGTTCTCATCCATGAAACACACTCTGCTTTAGAGCAAGAAGCACGCTCTTGCTTTCTAGAGTCTCTAATAAGGCGGGAAACGTGAGAGTGCTCAGAACAAAAGAACTGTGTTTCCTACACACACGGACCATATCTAGTTCAACTCTGCTTCTGAAACTGATACAAACCACAGGCCCTCTAACATCCAATGCGTTTCAGTTAAGAGCGAGAAACGTGTGAGCTTCGTGTACAATATAGCTTCGTTTGAGCTGAAAAGTGACTGCGTTTACCTGAAACGAAGTCTCGCTTGTAGGAAGACACAGAGCCTGGCATTTAACTCCGTTTCTGAAGGGAAACACACAGCACAGTTCTCATCCATGAAACACACTCTGCTTTAGAGCAAGAAGCACGCTCTTGCTTTCTAGAGTCTCTAATAAGGCGGGAAACGTGAGAGTGCTCAGAACAAAAGAACTGTGTTTCCTACACACACGGACCATATCTAGTTCAACTCTGCTTCTGAAACTGATACAAACCACAGGCCCTCTAACATCCAATGCGTTTCAGTTAAGAGCGAGAAACGCGTGAGCTTCGTGTACAATATAGCTTCGTTTGAGCTGAAAAGTGACTGCATTTACCTGAAACGATGTCTCGCTTGTAGGAAGACACAGAGCCTGGCATTTAACTCCGTTTCTGAAGGGAAACACACAGCACAGTTCTCATCCATGAAACACACTCTGCTTTAGAGCAAGAAGCACGCTCTTGCTTTCTAGAGTCTCTAATAAGGCGGGAAACGTGAGAGTGCTCAGAACAAAAGAACTGTGTTTCCTACACACACGGACCATATCTAGTTCAACTCTGCTTCTGAAACTGATACAAACCACAGGCCCTCTAACATCCAATGCGTTTCAGTTAAGAGCGAGAAACGTGTGAGCTTCGTGTACAATATAGCTTCGTTTGAGCTGAAAAGTGACTGCGTTTACCTGAAACGAAGTCTCGCTTGTAGGAAGACACAGAGCCTGGCATTTAACTCCGTTTCTGAAGGGAAACACACAGCACAGTTCTCATCCATGAAACACACTCTGCTTTAGAGCAAGAAGCACGCTCTTGCTTTCTAGAGTCTCTAATAAGGCGGGAAACGTGAGAGTGCTCAGAACAAAAGAACTGTGTTTCCTACACACACGGACCATATCTAGTTCAACTCTGCTTCTGAAACTGATACAAACCACGGGCCCTCTAACATCCAATGCGTTTCAGTTAAGAGCGAGAAACGTGTGAGCTTCGTGTACAATATAGCTTCGTTTGAGCTGAAAAGTGACTGCGTTTACCTGAAACGAAGTCTCGCTTGTAGGAAGACACAGAGCCTGGCATTTAACTCCGTTTCTGAAGGGAAACACACAGCACAGTTCTCATCCATGAAACACACTCTGCTTTAGAGCAAGAAGCACGCTCTTGCTTTCTAGAGTCTCTAATAAGGCGGGAAACGTGAGAGTGCTCAGAACAAAAGAACTGTGTTTCCTACACACACGGACCATATCTAGTTCAACTCTGCTTCTGAAACTGATACAAACCACAGGCCCTCTAACATCCAATGCGTTTCAGTTAAGAGCGAGAAACGTGTGAGCTTCGTGTACAATATAGCTTTGTTTGAGCTGAAAAGTGACTGCGTTTACCTGAAACGAAGTCTCGCTTGTAGGAAGACACAGAGCCTGGCATTTAACTCCGTTTCTGAAGGGAAACACACAGCACAGTTCTCATCCATGAAACACACTCTGCTTTAGAGCAAGAAGCACGCTCTTGCTTTCTAGAGTCTCTAATAAGGCGGGAAACGTGAGAGTGCTCAGAACAAAAGAACTGTGTTTCCTACACACACGGACCATATCTAGTTCAACTCTGCTTCTGAAACTGATACAAACCACGGGCCCTCTAACATCCAATGCGTTTCAGTTAAGAGCGAGAAACGTGTGAGCTTCGTGTACAATATAGCTTCGTTTGAGCTGAAAAGTGACTGCGTTTACCTGAAACGAAGTCTCGCTTGTAGGAAGACACAGAGCCTGGCATTTAACTCCGTTTCTGAAGGGAAACACACAGCACAGTTCTCATCCATGAAACACACTCTGCTTTAGAGCAAGAAGCACGCTCTTGCTTTCTAGAGTCTCTAATAAGGCGGGAAACGTGAGAGTGCTCAGAACAAAAGAACTGTGTTTCCTACACACACGGACCATATCTAGTTCAACTCTGCTTCTGAAACTGATACAAACCACAGGCCCTCTAACATCCAATGCGTTTCAGTTAAGAGCGAGAAACGTGTGAGCTTCGTGTACAATATAGCTTTGTTTGAGCTGAAAAGTGACTGCGTTTACCTGAAACGAAGTCTCGCTTGTAGGAAGACACAGAGCCTGGCATTTAACTCCGTTTCTGAAGGGAAACACACAGCACAGTTCTCATCCATGAAACACACTCTGCTTTAGAGCAAGAAGCACGCTCTTGCTTTCTAGAGTCTCTAATAAGGCGGGAAACGTGAGAGTGCTCAGAACAAAAGAACTGTGTTTCCTACACACACGGACCATATCTAGTTCAACTCTGCTTCTGAAACTGATACAAACCACAGGCCCTCTAACATCCAATGCGTTTCAGTTAAGAGCGAGAAACGTGTGAGCTTCGTGTACAATATAGCTTTGTTTGAGCTGAAAAGTGACTGCGTTTACCTGAAACGAAGTCTCGCTTGTAGGAAGACACAGAGCCTGGCATTTAACTCCGTTTCTGAAGGGAAACACACAGCACAGTTCTCATCCATGAAACACACTCTGCTTTAGAGCAAGAAGCACGCTCTTGCTTTCTAGAGTCTCTAATAAGGCGGGAAACGTGAGAGTGCTCAGAACAAAAGAACTGTGTTTCCTACACACACGGACCATATCTAGTTCAACTCTGCTTCTGAAACTGATACAAACCACAGGCCCTCTAACATCCAATGCGTTTCAGTTAAGAGCGAGAAACGTGTGAGCTTCGTGTACAATATAGCTTCGTTTGAGCTGAAAAGTGACTGCGTTTACCTGAAACGAAGTCTCGCTTGTAGGAAGACACAGAGCCTGGCATTTAACTCCGTTTCTGAAGGGAAACACACAGCACAGTTCTCATCCATGAAACACACTCTGCTTTAGAGCAAGAAGCACGCTCTTGCTTTCTAGAGTCTCTAATAAGGCGGGAAACGTGAGAGTGCTCAGAACAAAAGAACTGTGTTTCCTACACACACGGACCATATCTAGTTCAACTCTGCTTCTGAAACTGATACAAACCACAGGCCCTCTAACATCCAATGCGTTTCAGTTAAGAGCGAGAAACGTGTGAGCTTCGTGTACAATATAGCTTCGTTTGAGCTGAAAAGTGACTGCGTTTACCTGAAACGAAGTCTCGCTTGTAGGAAGACACAGAGCCTGGCATTTAACTCCGTTTCTGAAGGGAAACACACAGCACAGTTCTCATCCATGAAACACACTCTGCTTTAGAGCAAGAAGCACGCTCTTGCTTTCTAGAGTCTCTAATAAGGCGGGAAACGTGAGAGTGCTCAGAACAAAAGAACTGTGTTTCCTACACACACGGACCATATCTAGTTCAACTCTGCTTCTGAAACTGATACAAACCACAGGCCCTCTAACATCCAATGCGTTTCAGTTAAGAGCGAGAAACGTGTGAGCTTCGTGTACAATATAGCTTCGTTTGAGCTGAAAAGTGACTGCGTTTACCTGAAACGAAGTCTCGCTTGTAGGAAGACACAGAGCCTGGCATTTAACTCCGTTTCTGAAGGGAAACACACAGCACAGTTCTCATCCATGAAACACACTCTGCTTTAGAGCAAGAAGCACGCTCTTGCTTTCTAGAGTCTCTAATAAGGCGGGAAACGTGAGAGTGCTCAGAACAAAAGAACTGTGTTTCCTACACACACGGACCATATCTAGTTCAACTCTGCTTCTGAAACTGATACAAACCACAGGCCCTCTAACATCCAATGCGTTTCAGTTAAGAGCGAGAAACGCGTGAGCTTCGTGTACAATATAGCTTCGTTTGAGCTGAAAAGTGACTGCGTTTACCTGAAACGATGTCTCGCTTGTAGGAAGACACAGAGCCTGGCATTTAACTCCGTTTCTGAAGGGAAACACACAGCACAGTTCTCATCCATGAAACACACTCTGCTTTAGAGCAAGAAGCACGCTCTTGCTTTCTAGAGTCTCTAATAAGGCGGGAAACGTGAGAGTGCTCAGAACAAAAGAACTGTGTTTCCTACACACACGGACCATATCTAGTTCAACTCTGCTTCTGAAACTGATACAAACCACAGGCCCTCTAACATCCAATGCGTTTCAGTTAAGAGCGAGAAACGTGTGAGCTTCGTGTACAATATAGCTTCGTTTGAGCTGAAAAGTGACTGCGTTTACCTGAAACGAAGTCTCGCTTGTAGGAAGACACAGAGCCTGGCATTTAACTCCGTTTCTGAAGGGAAACACACAGCACAGTTCTCATCCATGAAACACACTCTGCTTTAGAGCAAGAAGCACGCTCTTGCTTTCTAGAGTCTCTAATAAGGCGGGAAACGTGAGAGTGCTCAGAACAAAAGAACTGTGTTTCCTACACACACGGACCATATCTAGTTCAACTCTGCTTCTGAAACTGATACAAACCACAGGCCCTCTAACATCCAATGCGTTTCAGTTAAGAGCGAGAAACGTGTGAGCTTCGTGTACAATATAGCTTCGTTTGAGCTGAAAAGTGACTGCGTTTACCTGAAACGAAGTCTCGCTTGTAGGAAGACACAGAGCCTGGCATTTAACTCCGTTTCTGAAGGGAAACACACAGCACAGTTCTCATCCATGAAACACACTCTGCTTTAGAGCAAGAAGCACGCTCTTGCTTTCTAGAGTCTCTAATAAGGCGGGAAACGTGAGAGTGCTCAGAACAAAAGAACTGTGTTTCCTACACACACGGACCATATCTAGTTCAACTCTGCTTCTGAAACTGATACAAACCACAGGCCCTCTAACATCCAATGCGTTTCAGTTAAGAGCGAGAAACGTGTGAGCTTCGTGTACAATATAGCTTCGTTTGAGCTGAAAAGTGACTGCGTTTACCTGAAACGAAGTCTCGCTTGTAGGAAGACACAGAGCCTGGCATTTAACTCCGTTTCTGAAGGGAAACACACAGCACAGTTCTCATCCATGAAACACACTCTGCTTTAGAGCAAGAAGCACGCTCTTGCTTTCTAGAGTCTCTAATAAGGCGGGAAACGTGAGAGTGCTCAGAACAAAAGAACTGTGTTTCCTACACACACGGACCATATCTAGTTCAACTCTGCTTCTGAAACTGATACAAACCACGGGCCCTCTAACATCCAATGCGTTTCAGTTAAGAGCGAGAAACGTGTGAGCTTCGTGTACAATATAGCTTCGTTTGAGCTGAAAAGTGACTGCGTTTACCTGAAACGAAGTCTCGCTTGTAGGAAGACACAGAGCCTGGCATTTAACTCCGTTTCTGAAGGGAAACACACAGCACAGTTCTCATCCATGAAACACACTCTGCTTTAGAGCAAGAAGCACGCTCTTGCTTTCTAGAGTCTCTAATAAGGCGGGAAACGTGAGAGTGCTCAGAACAAAAGAACTGTGTTTCCTACACACACGGACCATATCTAGTTCAACTCTGCTTCTGAAACTGATACAAACCACAGGCCCTCTAACATCCAATGCGTTTCAGTTAAGAGCGAGAAACGTGTGAGCTTCGTGTACAATATAGCTTCGTTTGAGCTGAAAAGTGACTGCGTTTACCTGAAACGAAGTCTCGCTTGTAGGAAGACACAGAGCCTGGCATTTAACTCCGTTTCTGAAGGGAAACACACAGCACAGTTCTCATCCATGAAACACACTCTGCTTTAGAGCAAGAAGCACGCTCTTGCTTTCTAGAGTCTCTAATAAGGCGGGAAACGTGAGAGTGCTCAGAACAAAAGAACTGTGTTTCCTACACACACGGACCATATCTAGTTCAACTCTGCTTCTGAAACTGATACAAACCACAGGCCCTCTAACATCCAATGCGTTTCAGTTAAGAGCGAGAAACGTGTGAGCTTCGTGTACAATATAGCTTCGTTTGAGCTGAAAAGTGACTGCGTTTACCTGAAACGAAGTCTCGCTTGTAGGAAGACACAGAGCCTGGCATTTAACTCCGTTTCTGAAGGGAAACACACAGCACAGTTCTCATCCATGAAACACACTCTGCTTTAGAGCAAGAAGCACGCTCTTGCTTTCTAGAGTCTCTAATAAGGCGGGAAACGTGAGAGTGCTCAGAACAAAAGAACTGTGTTTCCTACACACACGGACCATATCTAGTTCAACTCTGCTTCTGAAACTGATACAAACCACAGGCCCTCTAACATCCAATGCGTTTCAGTTAAGAGCGAGAAACGTGTGAGCTTCGTGTACAATATAGCTTCGTTTGAGCTGAAAAGTGACTGCGTTTACCTGAAACGAAGTCTCGCTTGTAGGAAGACACAGAGCCTGGCATTTAACTCCGTTTCTGAAGGGAAACACACAGCACAGTTCTCATCCATGAAACACACTCTGCTTTAGAGCAAGAAGCACGCTCTTGCTTTCTAGAGTCTCTAATAAGGCGGGAAACGTGAGAGTGCTCAGAACAAAAGAACTGTGTTTCCTACACACACGGACCATATCTAGTTCAACTCTGCTTCTGAAACTGATACAAACCACAGGCCCTCTAACATCCAATGCGTTTCAGTTAAGAGCGAGAAACGTGTGAGCTTCGTGTACAATATAGCTTCGTTTGAGCTGAAAAGTGACTGCGTTTACCTGAAACGAAGTCTCGCTTGTAGGAAGACACAGAGCCTGGCATTTAACTCCGTTTCTGAAGGGAAACACACAGCACAGTTCTCATCCATGAAACACACTCTGCTTTAGAGCAAGAAGCACGCTCTTGCTTTCTAGAGTCTCTAATAAGGCGGGAAACGTGAGAGTGCTCAGAACAAAAGAACTGTGTTTCCTACACACACGGACCATATCTAGTTCAACTCTGCTTCTGAAACTGATACAAACCACAGGCCCTCTAACATCCAATGCGTTTCAGTTAAGAGCGAGAAACGCGTGAGCTTCGTGTACAATATAGCTTCGTTTGAGCTGAAAAGTGACTGCATTTACCTGAAACGATGTCTCGCTTGTAGGAAGACACAGAGCCTGGCATTTAACTCCGTTTCTGAAGGGAAACACACAGCACAGTTCTCATCCATGAAACACACTCTGCTTTAGAGCAAGAAGCACGCTCTTGCTTTCTAGAGTCTCTAATAAGGCGGGAAACGTGAGAGTGCTCAGAACAAAAGAACTGTGTTTCCTACACACACGGACCATATCTAGTTCAACTCTGCTTCTGAAACTGATACAAACCACAGGCCCTCTAACATCCAATGCGTTTCAGTTAAGAGCGAGAAACGTGTGAGCTTCGTGTACAATATAGCTTCGTTTGAGCTGAAAAGTGACTGCGTTTACCTGAAACGAAGTCTCGCTTGTAGGAAGACACAGAGCCTGGCATTTAACTCCGTTTCTGAAGGGAAACACACAGCACAGTTCTCATCCATGAAACACACTCTGCTTTAGAGCAAGAAGCACGCTCTTGCTTTCTAGAGTCTCTAATAAGGCGGGAAACGTGAGAGTGCTCAGAACAAAAGAACTGTGTTTCCTACACACACGGACCATATCTAGTTCAACTCTGCTTCTGAAACTGATACAAACCACGGGCCCTCTAACATCCAATGCGTTTCAGTTAAGAGCGAGAAACGTGTGAGCTTCGTGTACAATATAGCTTCGTTTGAGCTGAAAAGTGACTGCGTTTACCTGAAACGAAGTCTCGCTTGTAGGAAGACACAGAGCCTGGCATTTAACTCCGTTTCTGAAGGGAAACACACAGCACAGTTCTCATCCATGAAACACACTCTGCTTTAGAGCAAGAAGCACGCTCTTGCTTTCTAGAGTCTCTAATAAGGCGGGAAACGTGAGAGTGCTCAGAACAAAAGAACTGTGTTTCCTACACACACGGACCATATCTAGTTCAACTCTGCTTCTGAAACTGATACAAACCACGGGCCCTCTAACATCCAATGCGTTTCAGTTAAGAGCGAGAAACGTGTGAGCTTCGTGTACAATATAGCTTTGTTTGAGCTGAAAAGTGACTGCGTTTACCTGAAACGAAGTCTCGCTTGTAGGAAGACACAGAGCCTGGCATTTAACTCCGTTTCTGAAGGGAAACACACAGCACAGTTCTCATCCATGAAACACACTCTGCTTTAGAGCAAGAAGCACGCTCTTGCTTTCTAGAGTCTCTAATAAGGCGGGAAACGTGAGAGTGCTCAGAACAAAAGAACTGTGTTTCCTACACACACGGACCATATCTAGTTCAACTCTGCTTCTGAAACTGATACAAACCACAGGCCCTCTAACATCCAATGCGTTTCAGTTAAGAGCGAGAAACGTGTGAGCTTCGTGTACAATATAGCTTCGTTTGAGCTGAAAAGTGACTGCGTTTACCTGAAACGAAGTCTCGCTTGTAGGAAGACACAGAGCCTGGCATTTAACTCCGTTTCTGAAGGGAAACACACAGCACAGTTCTCATCCATGAAACACACTCTGCTTTAGAGCAAGAAGCACGCTCTTGCTTTCTAGAGTCTCTAATAAGGCGGGAAACGTGAGAGTGCTCAGAACAAAAGAACTGTGTTTCCTACACACACGGACCATATCTAGTTCAACTCTGCTTCTGAAACTGATACAAACCACAGGCCCTCTAACATCCAATGCGTTTCAGTTAAGAGCGAGAAACGTGTGAGCTTCGTGTACAATATAGCTTTGTTTGAGCTGAAAAGTGACTGCGTTTACCTGAAACGAAGTCTCGCTTGTAGGAAGACACAGAGCCTGGCATTTAACTCCGTTTCTGAAGGGAAACACACAGCACAGTTCTCATCCATGAAACACACTCTGCTTTAGAGCAAGAAGCACGCTCTTGCTTTCTAGAGTCTCTAATAAGGCGGGAAACGTGAGAGTGCTCAGAACAAAAGAACTGTGTTTCCTACACACACGGACCATATCTAGTTCAACTCTGCTTCTGAAACTGATACAAACCACAGGCCCTCTAACATCCAATGCGTTTCAGTTAAGAGCGAGAAACGTGTGAGCTTCGTGTACAATATAGCTTTGTTTGAGCTGAAAAGTGACTGCGTTTACCTGAAACGAAGTCTCGCTTGTAGGAAGACACAGAGCCTGGCATTTAACTCCGTTTCTGAAGGGAAACACACAGCACAGTTCTCATCCATGAAACACACTCTGCTTTAGAGCAAGAAGCACGCTCTTGCTTTCTAGAGTCTCTAATAAGGCGGGAAACGTGAGAGTGCTCAGAACAAAAGAACTGTGTTTCCTACACACACGGACCATATCTAGTTCAACTCTGCTTCTGAAACTGATACAAACCACAGGCCCTCTAACATCCAATGCGTTTCAGTTAAGAGCGAGAAACGTGTGAGCTTCGTGTACAATATAGCTTCGTTTGAGCTGAAAAGTGACTGCGTTTACCTGAAACGAAGTCTCGCTTGTAGGAAGACACAGAGCCTGGCATTTAACTCCGTTTCTGAAGGGAAACACACAGCACAGTTCTCATCCATGAAACACACTCTGCTTTAGAGCAAGAAGCACGCTCTTGCTTTCTAGAGTCTCTAATAAGGCGGGAAACGTGAGAGTGCTCAGAACAAAAGAACTGTGTTTCCTACACACACGGACCATATCTAGTTCAACTCTGCTTCTGAAACTGATACAAACCACAGGCCCTCTAACATCCAATGCGTTTCAGTTAAGAGCGAGAAACGTGTGAGCTTCGTGTACAATATAGCTTCGTTTGAGCTGAAAAGTGACTGCGTTTACCTGAAACGAAGTCTCGCTTGTAGGAAGACACAGAGCCTGGCATTTAACTCCGTTTCTGAAGGGAAACACACAGCACAGTTCTCATCCATGAAACACACTCTGCTTTAGAGCAAGAAGCACGCTCTTGCTTTCTAGAGTCTCTAATAAGGCGGGAAACGTGAGAGTGCTCAGAACAAAAGAACTGTGTTTCCTACACACACGGACCATATCTAGTTCAACTCTGCTTCTGAAACTGATACAAACCACAGGCCCTCTAACATCCAATGCGTTTCAGTTAAGAGCGAGAAACGTGTGAGCTTCGTGTACAATATAGCTTCGTTTGAGCTGAAAAGTGACTGCGTTTACCTGAAACGAAGTCTCGCTTGTAGGAAGACACAGAGCCTGGCATTTAACTCCGTTTCTGAAGGGAAACACACAGCACAGTTCTCATCCATGAAACACACTCTGCTTTAGAGCAAGAAGCACGCTCTTGCTTTCTAGAGTCTCTAATAAGGCGGGAAACGTGAGAGTGCTCAGAACAAAAGAACTGTGTTTCCTACACACACGGACCATATCTAGTTCAACTCTGCTTCTGAAACTGATACAAACCACAGGCCCTCTAACATCCAATGCGTTTCAGTTAAGAGCGAGAAACGCGTGAGCTTCGTGTACAATATAGCTTCGTTTGAGCTGAAAAGTGACTGCGTTTACCTGAAACGATGTCTCGCTTGTAGGAAGACACAGAGCCTGGCATTTAACTCCGTTTCTGAAGGGAAACACACAGCACAGTTCTCATCCATGAAACACACTCTGCTTTAGAGCAAGAAGCACGCTCTTGCTTTCTAGAGTCTCTAATAAGGCGGGAAACGTGAGAGTGCTCAGAACAAAAGAACTGTGTTTCCTACACACACGGACCATATCTAGTTCAACTCTGCTTCTGAAACTGATACAAACCACAGGCCCTCTAACATCCAATGCGTTTCAGTTAAGAGCGAGAAACGTGTGAGCTTCGTGTACAATATAGCTTCGTTTGAGCTGAAAAGTGACTGCGTTTACCTGAAACGAAGTCTCGCTTGTAGGAAGACACAGAGCCTGGCATTTAACTCCGTTTCTGAAGGGAAACACACAGCACAGTTCTCATCCATGAAACACACTCTGCTTTAGAGCAAGAAGCACGCTCTTGCTTTCTAGAGTCTCTAATAAGGCGGGAAACGTGAGAGTGCTCAGAACAAAAGAACTGTGTTTCCTACACACACGGACCATATCTAGTTCAACTCTGCTTCTGAAACTGATACAAACCACAGGCCCTCTAACATCCAATGCGTTTCAGTTAAGAGCGAGAAACGTGTGAGCTTCGTGTACAATATAGCTTCGTTTGAGCTGAAAAGTGACTGCGTTTACCTGAAACGAAGTCTCGCTTGTAGGAAGACACAGAGCCTGGCATTTAACTCCGTTTCTGAAGGGAAACACACAGCACAGTTCTCATCCATGAAACACACTCTGCTTTAGAGCAAGAAGCACGCTCTTGCTTTCTAGAGTCTCTAATAAGGCGGGAAACGTGAGAGTGCTCAGAACAAAAGAACTGTGTTTCCTACACACACGGACCATATCTAGTTCAACTCTGCTTCTGAAACTGATACAAACCACAGGCCCTCTAACATCCAATGCGTTTCAGTTAAGAGCGAGAAACGTGTGAGCTTCGTGTACAATATAGCTTCGTTTGAGCTGAAAAGTGACTGCGTTTACCTGAAACGAAGTCTCGCTTGTAGGAAGACACAGAGCCTGGCATTTAACTCCGTTTCTGAAGGGAAACACACAGCACAGTTCTCATCCATGAAACACACTCTGCTTTAGAGCAAGAAGCACGCTCTTGCTTTCTAGAGTCTCTAATAAGGCGGGAAACGTGAGAGTGCTCAGAACAAAAGAACTGTGTTTCCTACACACACGGACCATATCTAGTTCAACTCTGCTTCTGAAACTGATACAAACCACAGGCCCTCTAACATCCAATGCGTTTCAGTTAAGAGCGAGAAACGCGTGAGCTTCGTGTACAATATAGCTTCGTTTGAGCTGAAAAGTGACTGCGTTTACCTGAAACGATGTCTCGCTTGTAGGAAGACACAGAGCCTGGCATTTAACTCCGTTTCTGAAGGGAAACACACAGCACAGTTCTCATCCATGAAACACACTCTGCTTTAGAGCAAGAAGCACGCTCTTGCTTTCTAGAGTCTCTAATAAGGCGGGAAACGTGAGAGTGCTCAGAACAAAAGAACTGTGTTTCCTACACACACGGACCATATCTAGTTCAACTCTGCTTCTGAAACTGATACAAACCACAGGCCCTCTAACATCCAATGCGTTTCAGTTAAGAGCGAGAAACGTGTGAGCTTCGTGTACAATATAGCTTCGTTTGAGCTGAAAAGTGACTGCGTTTACCTGAAACGAAGTCTCGCTTGTAGGAAGACACAGAGCCTGGCATTTAACTCCGTTTCTGAAGGGAAACACACAGCACAGTTCTCATCCATGAAACACACTCTGCTTTAGAGCAAGAAGCACGCTCTTGCTTTCTAGAGTCTCTAATAAGGCGGGAAACGTGAGAGTGCTCAGAACAAAAGAACTGTGTTTCCTACACACACGGACCATATCTAGTTCAACTCTGCTTCTGAAACTGATACAAACCACAGGCCCTCTAACATCCAATGCGTTTCAGTTAAGAGCGAGAAACGCGTGAGCTTCGTGTACAATATAGCTTCGTTTGAGCTGAAAAGTGACTGCGTTTACCTGAAACGATGTCTCGCTTGTAGGAAGACACAGAGCCTGGCATTTAACTCCGTTTCTGAAGGGAAACACACAGCACAGTTCTCATCCATGAAACACACTCTGCTTTAGAGCAAGAAGCACGCTCTTGCTTTCTAGAGTCTCTAATAAGGCGGGAAACGTGAGAGTGCTCAGAATAAAAGAACTGTGTTTCCTACACACACGGACCATATCTAGTTCAACTCTGCTTCTGAAACTGATACAAACCACAGGCCCTCTAACATCCAATGCGTTTCAGTTAAGAGCGAGAAACGCGTGAGCTTCGTGTACAATATAGCTTCGTTTGAGCTGAAAAGTGACTGCGTTTACCTGAAACGAAGTCTCGCTTGTAGGAAGACACAGAGCCTGGCATTTAACTCCGTTTCTGAAGGGAAACACACAGCACAGTTCTCATCCATGAAACACACTCTGCTTTAGAGCAAGAAGCACGCTCTTGCTTTCTAGAGTCTCTAATAAGGCGGGAAACGTGAGAGTGCTCAGAACAAAAGAACTGTGTTTCCTACACACACGGACCATATCTAGTTCAACTCTGCTTCTGAAACTGATACAAACCACAGGCCCTCTAACATCCAATGCGTTTCAGTTAAGAGCGAGAAACGTGTGAGCTTCGTGTACAAAATAGCTTCGTTTGAGCTGAAAAGTGACTGCGTTTACCTGAAACGAAGTCTCGCTTGTAGGAAGACACAGAGCCTGGCATTTAACTCCGTTTCTGAAGGGAAACACACAGCACAGTTCTCATCCATGAAACACACTCTGCTTTAGAGCAAGAAGCACGCTCTTGCTTTCTAGAGTCTCTAATAAGGCGGGAAACGTGAGAGTGCTCAGAACAAAAGAACTGTGTTTCCTACACACACGGACCATATCTAGTTCAACTCTGCTTCTGAAACTGATACAAACCACAGGCCCTCTAACATCCAATGCGTTTCAGTTAAGAGCGAGAAACGTGTGAGCTTCGTGTACAATATAGCTTCGTTTGAGCTGAAAAGTGACTGCGTTTACCTGAAACGAAGTCTCGCTTGTAGGAAGACACAGAGCCTGGCATTTAACTCCGTTTCTGAAGGGAAACACACAGCACAGTTCTCATCCATGAAACACACTCTGCTTTAGAGCAAGAAGCACGCTCTTGCTTTCTAGAGTCTCTAATAAGGCGGGAAACGTGAGAGTGCTCAGAACAAAAGAACTGTGTTTCCTACACACACGGACCATATCTAGTTCAACTCTGCTTCTGAAACTGATACAAACCACAGGCCCTCTAACATCCAATGCGTTTCAGTTAAGAGCGAGAAACGCGTGAGCTTCGTGTACAATATAGCTTCGTTTGAGCTGAAAAGTGACTGCGTTTACCTGAAACGATGTCTCGCTTGTAGGAAGACACAGAGCCTGGCATTTAACTCCGTTTCTGAAGGGAAACACACAGCACAGTTCTCATCCATGAAACACACTCTGCTTTAGAGCAAGAAGCACGCTCTTGCTTTCTAGAGTCTCTAATAAGGCGGGAAACGTGAGAGTGCTCAGAACAAAAGAACTGTGTTTCCTACACACACGGACCATATCTAGTTCAACTCTGCTTCTGAAACTGATACAAACCACAGGCCCTCTAACATCCAATGCGTTTCAGTTAAGAGCGAGAAACGTGTGAGCTTCGTGTACAATATAGCTTCGTTTGAGCTGAAAAGTGACTGCGTTTACCTGAAACGAAGTCTCGCTTGTAGGAAGACACAGAGCCTGGCATTTAACTCCGTTTCTGAAGGGAAACACACAGCACAGTTCTCATCCATGAAACACACTCTGCTTTAGAGCAAGAAGCACGCTCTTGCTTTCTAGAGTCTCTAATAAGGCGGGAAACGTGAGAGTGCTCAGAACAAAAGAACTGTGTTTCCTACACACACGGACCATATCTAGTTCAACTCTGCTTCTGAAACTGATACAAACCACAGGCCCTCTAACATCCAATGCGTTTCAGTTAAGAGCGAGAAACGCGTGAGCTTCGTGTACAATATAGCTTCGTTTGAGCTGAAAAGTGACTGCGTTTACCTGAAACGATGTCTCGCTTGTAGGAAGACACAGAGCCTGGCATTTAACTCCGTTTCTGAAGGGAAACACACAGCACAGTTCTCATCCATGAAACACACTCTGCTTTAGAGCAAGAAGCACGCTCTTGCTTTCTAGAGTCTCTAATAAGGCGGGAAACGTGAGAGTGCTCAGAATAAAAGAACTGTGTTTCCTACACACACGGACCATATCTAGTTCAACTCTGCTTCTGAAACTGATACAAACCACAGGCCCTCTAACATCCAATGCGTTTCAGTTAAGAGCGAGAAACGTGTGAGCTTCGTGTACAATATAGCTTCGTTTGAGCTGAAAAGTGACTGCGTTTACCTGAAACGAAGTCTCGCTTGTAGGAAGACACAGAGCCTGGCATTTAACTCCGTTTCTGAAGGGAAACACACAGCACAGTTCTCATCCATGAAACACACTCTGCTTTAGAGCAAGAAGCACGCTCTTGCTTTCTAGAGTCTCTAATAAGGCGGGAAACGTGAGAGTGCTCAGAACAAAAGAACTGTGTTTCCTACACACACGGACCATATCTAGTTCAACTCTGCTTCTGAAACTGATACAAACCACAGGCCCTCTAACATCCAATGCGTTTCAGTTAAGAGCGAGAAACGTGTGAGCTTCGTGTACAATATAGCTTCGTTTGAGCTGAAAAGTGACTGCGTTTACCTGAAACGAAGTCTCGCTTGTAGGAAGACACAGAGCCTGGCATTTAACTCCGTTTCTGAAGGGAAACACACAGCACAGTTCTCATCCATGAAACACACTCTGCTTTAGAGCAAGAAGCACGCTCTTGCTTTCTAGAGTCTCTAATAAGGCGGGAAACGTGAGAGTGCTCAGAACAAAAGAACTGTGTTTCCTACACACACGGACCATATCTAGTTCAACTCTGCTTCTGAAACTGATACAAACCACAGGCCCTCTAACATCCAATGCGTTTCAGTTAAGAGCGAGAAACGTGTGAGCTTCGTGTACAATATAGCTTCGTTTGAGCTGAAAAGTGACTGCGTTTACCTGAAACGAAGTCTCGCTTGTAGGAAGACACAGAGCCTGGCATTTAACTCCGTTTCTGAAGGGAAACACACAGCACAGTTCTCATCCATGAAACACACTCTGCTTTAGAGCAAGAAGCACGCTCTTGCTTTCTAGAGTCTCTAATAAGGCGGGAAACGTGAGAGTGCTCAGAACAAAAGAACTGTGTTTCCTACACACACGGACCATATCTAGTTCAACTCTGCTTCTGAAACTGATACAAACCACAGGCCCTCTAACATCCAATGCGTTTCAGTTAAGAGCGAGAAACGCGTGAGCTTCGTGTACAATATAGCTTCGTTTGAGCTGAAAAGTGACTGCGTTTACCTGAAACGATGTCTCGCTTGTAGGAAGACACAGAGCCTGGCATTTAACTCCGTTTCTGAAGGGAAACACACAGCACAGTTCTCATCCATGAAACACACTCTGCTTTAGAGCAAGAAGCACGCTCTTGCTTTCTAGAGTCTCTAATAAGGCGGGAAACGTGAGAGTGCTCAGAACAAAAGAACTGTGTTTCCTACACACACGGACCATATCTAGTTCAACTCTGCTTCTGAAACTGATACAAACCACAGGCCCTCTAACATCCAATGCGTTTCAGTTAAGAGCGAGAAACGTGTGAGCTTCGTGTACAATATAGCTTCGTTTGAGCTGAAAAGTGACTGCGTTTACCTGAAACGAAGTCTCGCTTGTAGGAAGACACAGAGCCTGGCATTTAACTCCGTTTCTGAAGGGAAACACACAGCACAGTTCTCATCCATGAAACACACTCTGCTTTAGAGCAAGAAGCACGCTCTTGCTTTCTAGAGTCTCTAATAAGGCGGGAAACGTGAGAGTGCTCAGAACAAAAGAACTGTGTTTCCTACACACACGGACCATATCTAGTTCAACTCTGCTTCTGAAACTGATACAAACCACAGGCCCTCTAACATCCAATGCGTTTCAGTTAAGAGCGAGAAACGTGTGAGCTTTGTGTACAATATAGCTTCGTTTGAGCTGAAAAGTGACTGCATTTACCTGAAACGAAGTCTCGCTTGTAGGAAGACACAGAGCCTGGCATTTAACTCCGTTTCTGAAGGGAAACACACAGCACAGTTCTCATCCATGAAACACACTCTGCTTTAGAGCAAGAAGCACGCTCTTGCTTTCTAGAGTCTCTAATAAGGCGGGAAACGTGAGAGTGCTCAGAACAAAAGAACTGTGTTTCCTACACACACGGACCATATCTAGTTCAACTCTGCTTCTGAAACTGATACAAACCACAGGCCCTCTAACATCCAATGCGTTTCAGTTAAGAGCGAGAAACGTGTGAGCTTCGTGTACAATATAGCTTCGTTTGAGCTGAAAAGTGACTGCGTTTACCTGAAACGAAGTCTCGCTTGTAGGAAGACACAGAGCCTGGCATTTAACTCCGTTTCTGAAGGGAAACACACAGCACAGTTCTCATCCATGAAACACACTCTGCTTTAGAGCAAGAAGCACGCTCTTGCTTTCTAGAGTCTCTAATAAGGCGGGAAACGTGAGAGTGCTCAGAACAAAAGAACTGTGTTTCCTACACACACGGACCATATCTAGTTCAACTCTGCTTCTGAAACTGATACAAACCACAGGCCCTCTAACATCCAATGCGTTTCAGTTAAGAGCGAGAAACGCGTGAGCTTCGTGTACAATATAGCTTCGTTTGAGCTGAAAAGTGACTGCGTTTACCTGAAACGATGTCTCGCTTGTAGGAAGACACAGAGCCTGGCATTTAACTCCGTTTCTGAAGGGAAACACACAGCACAGTTCTCATCCATGAAACACACTCTGCTTTAGAGCAAGAAGCACGCTCTTGCTTTCTAGAGTCTCTAATAAGGCGGGAAACGTGAGAGTGCTCAGAACAAAAGAACTGTGTTTCCTACACACACGGACCATATCTAGTTCAACTCTGCTTCTGAAACTGATACAAACCACAGGCCCTCTAACATCCAATGCGTTTCAGTTAAGAGCGAGAAACGTGTGAGCTTCGTGTACAATATAGCTTCGTTTGAGCTGAAAAGTGACTGCGTTTACCTGAAACGAAGTCTCGCTTGTAGGAAGACACAGAGCCTGGCATTTAACTCCGTTTCTGAAGGGAAACACACAGCACAGTTCTCATCCATGAAACACACTCTGCTTTAGAGCAAGAAGCACGCTCTTGCTTTCTAGAGTCTCTAATAAGGCGGGAAACGTGAGAGTGCTCAGAACAAAAGAACTGTGTTTCCTACACACACGGACCATATCTAGTTCAACTCTGCTTCTGAAACTGATACAAACCACAGGCCCTCTAACATCCAATGCGTTTCAGTTAAGAGCGAGAAACGTGTGAGCTTCGTGTACAATATAGCTTCGTTTGAGCTGAAAAGTGACTGCGTTTACCTGAAACGAAGTCCCGCTTGTAGGAAGACACAGAGCCTGGCATTTAACTCCGTTTCTGAAGGGAAACACACAGCACAGTTCTCATCCATGAAACACACTCTGCTTTAGAGCAAGAAGCACGCTCTTGCTTTCTAGAGTCTCTAATAAGGCGGGAAACGTGAGAGTGCTCAGAACAAAAGAACTGTGTTTCCTACACACACGGACCATATCTAGTTCAACTCTGCTTCTGAAACTGATACAAACCACAGGCCCTCTAACATCCAATGCGTTTCAGTTAAGAGCGAGAAACGTGTGAGCTTCGTGTACAATATAGCTTCGTTTGAGCTGAAAAGTGACTGCGTTTACCTGAAACGAAGTCTCGCTTGTAGGAAGACACAGAGCCTGGCATTTAACTCCGTTTCTGAAGGGAAACACACAGCACAGTTCTCATCCATGAAACACACTCTGCTTTAGAGCAAGAAGCACGCTCTTGCTTTCTAGAGTCTCTAATAAGGCGGGAAACGTGAGAGTGCTCAGAACAAAAGAACTGTGTTTCCTACACACACGGACCATATCTAGTTCAACTCTGCTTCTGAAACTGATACAAACCACAGGCCCTCTAACATCCAATGCGTTTCAGTTAAGAGCGAGAAACGCGTGAGCTTCGTGTACAATATAGCTTCGTTTGAGCTGAAAAGTGACTGCGTTTACCTGAAACGATGTCTCGCTTGTAGGAAGACACAGAGCCTGGCATTTAACTCCGTTTCTGAAGGGAAACACACAGCACAGTTCTCATCCATGAAACACACTCTGCTTTAGAGCAAGAAGCACGCTCTTGCTTTCTAGAGTCTCTAATAAGGCGGGAAACGTGAGAGTGCTCAGAACAAAAGAACTGTGTTTCCTACACACACGGACCATATCTAGTTCAACTCTGCTTCTGAAACTGATACAAACCACAGGCCCTCTAACATCCAATGCGTTTCAGTTAAGAGCGAGAAACGTGTGAGCTTCGTGTACAATATAGCTTCGTTTGAGCTGAAAAGTGACTGCGTTTACCTGAAACGAAGTCTCGCTTGTAGGAAGACACAGAGCCTGGCATTTAACTCCGTTTCTGAAGGGAAACACACAGCACAGTTCTCATCCATGAAACACACTCTGCTTTAGAGCAAGAAGCACGCTCTTGCTTTCTAGAGTCTCTAATAAGGCGGGAAACGTGAGAGTGCTCAGAACAAAAGAACTGTGTTTCCTACACACACGGACCATATCTAGTTCAACTCTGCTTCTGAAACTGATACAAACCACAGGCCCTCTAACATCCAATGCGTTTCAGTTAAGAGCGAGAAACGCGTGAGCTTCGTGTACAATATAGCTTCGTTTGAGCTGAAAAGTGACTGCGTTTACCTGAAACGATGTCTCGCTTGTAGGAAGACACAGAGCCTGGCATTTAACTCCGTTTCTGAAGGGAAACACACAGCACAGTTCTCATCCATGAAACACACTCTGCTTTAGAGCAAGAAGCACGCTCTTGCTTTCTAGAGTCTCTAATAAGGCGGGAAACGTGAGAGTGCTCAGAACAAAAGAACTGTGTTTCCTACACACACGGACCATATCTAGTTCAACTCTGCTTCTGAAACTGATACAAACCACAGGCCCTCTAACATCCAATGCGTTTCAGTTAAGAGCGAGAAACGTGTGAGCTTCGTGTACAATATAGCTTCGTTTGAGCTGAAAAGTGACTGCGTTTACCTGAAACGAAGTCTCGCTTGTAGGAAGACACAGAGCCTGGCATTTAACTCCGTTTCTGAAGGGAAACACACAGCACAGTTCTCATCCATGAAACACACTCTGCTTTAGAGCAAGAAGCACGCTCTTGCTTTCTAGAGTCTCTAATAAGGCGGGAAACGTGAGAGTGCTCAGAACAAAAGAACTGTGTTTCCTACACACACGGACCATATCTAGTTCAACTCTGCTTCTGAAACTGATACAAACCACAGGCCCTCTAACATCCAATGCGTTTCAGTTAAGAGCGAGAAACGTGTGAGCTTCGTGTACAATATAGCTTCGTTTGAGCTGAAAAGTGACTGCGTTTACCTGAAACGAAGTCTCGCTTGTAGGAAGACACAGAGCCTGGCATTTAACTCCGTTTCTGAAGGGAAACACACAGCACAGTTCTCATCCATGAAACACACTCTGCTTTAGAGCAAGAAGCACGCTCTTGCTTTCTAGAGTCTCTAATAAGGCGGGAAACGTGAGAGTGCTCAGAACAAAAGAACTGTGTTTCCTACACACACGGACCATATCTAGTTCAACTCTGCTTCTGAAACTGATACAAACCACAGGCCCTCTAACATCCAATGCGTTTCAGTTAAGAGCGAGAAACGTGTGAGCTTCGTGTACAATATAGCTTCGTTTGAGCTGAAAAGTGACTGCGTTTACCTGAAACGAAGTCTCGCTTGTAGGAAGACACAGAGCCTGGCATTTAACTCCGTTTCTGAAGGGAAACACACAGCACAGTTCTCATCCATGAAACACACTCTGCTTTAGAGCAAGAAGCACGCTCTTGCTTTCTAGAGTCTCTAATAAGGCGGGAAACGTGAGAGTGCTCAGAACAAAAGAACTGTGTTTCCTACACACACGGACCATATCTAGTTCAACTCTGCTTCTGAAACTGATACAAACCACAGGCCCTCTAACATCCAATGCGTTTCAGTTAAGAGCGAGAAACGCGTGAGCTTCGTGTACAATATAGCTTCGTTTGAGCTGAAAAGTGACTGCGTTTACCTGAAACGATGTCTCGCTTGTAGGAAGACACAGAGCCTGGCATTTAACTCCGTTTCTGAAGGGAAACACACAGCACAGTTCTCATCCATGAAACACACTCTGCTTTAGAGCAAGAAGCACGCTCTTGCTTTCTAGAGTCTCTAATAAGGCGGGAAACGTGAGAGTGCTCAGAACAAAAGAACTGTGTTTCCTACACACACGGACCATATCTAGTTCAACTCTGCTTCTGAAACTGATACAAACCACAGGCCCTCTAACATCCAATGCGTTTCAGTTAAGAGCGAGAAACGTGTGAGCTTCGTGTACAATATAGCTTCGTTTGAGCTGAAAAGTGACTGCGTTTACCTGAAACGAAGTCTCGCTTGTAGGAAGACACAGAGCCTGGCATTTAACTCCGTTTCTGAAGGGAAACACACAGCACAGTTCTCATCCATGAAACACACTCTGCTTTAGAGCAAGAAGCACGCTCTTGCTTTCTAGAGTCTCTAATAAGGCGGGAAACGTGAGAGTGCTCAGAACAAAAGAACTGTGTTTCCTACACACACGGACCATATCTAGTTCAACTCTGCTTCTGAAACTGATACAAACCACAGGCCCTCTAACATCCAATGCGTTTCAGTTAAGAGCGAGAAACGTGTGAGCTTTGTGTACAATATAGCTTCGTTTGAGCTGAAAAGTGACTGCATTTACCTGAAACGAAGTCTCGCTTGTAGGAAGACACAGAGCCTGGCATTTAACTCCGTTTCTGAAGGGAAACACACAGCACAGTTCTCATCCATGAAACACACTCTGCTTTAGAGCAAGAAGCACGCTCTTGCTTTCTAGAGTCTCTAATAAGGCGGGAAACGTGAGAGTGCTCAGAACAAAAGAACTGTGTTTCCTACACACACGGACCATATCTAGATCAACTCTGCTTCTGAAACTGATACAAACCACAGGCCCTCTAACATCCAATGCGTTTCAGTTAAGAGCGAGAAACGTGTGAGCTTCGTGTACAATATAGCTTCGTTTGAGCTGAAAAGTGACTGCGTTTACCTGAAACGAAGTCTCGCTTGTAGGAAGACACAGAGCCTGGCATTTAACTCCGTTTCTGAAGGGAAACACACAGCACAGTTCTCATCCATGAAACACACTCTGCTTTAGAGCAAGAAGCACGCTCTTGCTTTCTAGAGTCTCTAATAAGGCGGGAAACGTGAGAGTGCTCAGAACAAAAGAACTGTGTTTCCTACACACACGGACCATATCTAGTTCAACTCTGCTTCTGAAACTGATACAAACCACAGGCCCTCTAACATCCAATGCGTTTCAGTTAAGAGCGAGAAACGTGTGAGCTTCGTGTACAATATAGCTTCGTTTGAGCTGAAAAGTGACTGCGTTTACCTGAAACGAAGTCTCGCTTGTAGGAAGACACAGAGCCTGGCATTTAACTCCGTTTCTGAAGGGAAACACACAGCACAGTTCTCATCCATGAAACACACTCTGCTTTAGAGCAAGAAGCACGCTCTTGCTTTCTAGAGTCTCTAATAAGGCGGGAAACGTGAGAGTGCTCAGAACAAAAGAACTGTGTTTCCTACACACACGGACCATATCTAGTTCAACTCTGCTTCTGAAACTGATACAAACCACGGGCCCTCTAACATCCAATGCGTTTCAGTTAAGAGCGAGAAACGTGTGAGCTTCGTGTACAATATAGCTTCGTTTGAGCTGAAAAGTGACTGCGTTTACCTGAAACGAAGTCTCGCTTGTAGGAAGACACAGAGCCTGGCATTTAACTCCGTTTCTGAAGGGAAACACACAGCACAGTTCTCATCCATGAAACACACTCTGCTTTAGAGCAAGAAGCACGCTCTTGCTTTCTAGAGTCTCTAATAAGGCGGGAAACGTGAGAGTGCTCAGAACAAAAGAACTGTGTTTCCTACACACACGGACCATATCTAGTTCAACTCTGCTTCTGAAACTGATACAAACCACAGGCCCTCTAACATCCAATGCGTTTCAGTTAAGAGCGAGAAACGCGTGAGCTTCGTGTACAATATAGCTTCGTTTGAGCTGAAAAGTGACTGCGTTTACCTGAAACGAAGTCTCGCTTGTAGGAAGACACAGAGCCTGGCATTTAACTCCGTTTCTGAAGGGAAACACACAGCACAGTTCTCATCCATGAAACACACTCTGCTTTAGAGCAAGAAGCACGCTCTTGCTTTCTAGAGTCTCTAATAAGGCGGGAAACGTGAGAGTGCTCAGAACAAAAGAACTGTGTTTCCTACACACACGGACCATATCTAGTTCAACTCTGCTTCTGAAACTGATACAAACCACAGGCCCTCTAACATCCAATGCGTTTCAGTTAAGAGCGAGAAACGTGTGAGCTTCGTGTACAATATAGCTTCGTTTGAGCTGAAAAGTGACTGCGTTTACCTGAAACGAAGTCTCGCTTGTAGGAAGACACAGAGCCTGGCATTTAACTCCGTTTCTGAAGGGAAACACACAGCACAGTTCTCATCCATGAAACACACTCTGCTTTAGAGCAAGAAGCACGCTCTTGCTTTCTAGAGTCTCTAATAAGGCGGGAAACGTGAGAGTGCTCAGAACAAAAGAACTGTGTTTCCTACACACACGGACCATATCTAGTTCAACTCTGCTTCTGAAACTGATACAAACCACAGGCCCTCTAACATCCAATGCGTTTCAGTTAAGAGCGAGAAACGCGTGAGCTTCGTGTACAATATAGCTTCGTTTGAGCTGAAAAGTGACTGCGTTTACCTGAAACGATGTCTCGCTTGTAGGAAGACACAGAGCCTGGCATTTAACTCCGTTTCTGAAGGGAAACACACAGCACAGTTCTCATCCATGAAACACACTCTGCTTTAGAGCAAGAAGCACGCTCTTGCTTTCTAGAGTCTCTAATAAGGCGGGAAACGTGAGAGTGCTCAGAACAAAAGAACTGTGTTTCCTACACACACGGACCATATCTAGATCAACTCTGCTTCTGAAACTGATACAAACCACAGGCCCTCTAACATCCAATGCGTTTCAGTTAAGAGCGAGAAACGTGTGAGCTTCGTGTACAATATAGCTTCGTTTGAGCTGAAAAGTGACTGCGTTTACCTGAAACGAAGTCTCGCTTGTAGGAAGACACAGAGCCTGGCATTTAACTCCGTTTCTGAAGGGAAACACACAGCACAGTTCTCATCCATGAAACACAATCTGCTTTAGAGCAAGAAGCACGCTCTTGCTTTCTAGAGTCTCTAATAAGGCGGGAAACGTGAGAGTGCTCAGAACAAAAGAACTGTGTTTCCTACACACACGGACCATATCTAGTTCAACTCTGCTTCTGAAACTGATACAAACCACAGGCCCTCTAACATCCAATGCGTTTCAGTTAAGAGCGAGAAACGTGTGAGCTTCGTGTACAATATAGCTTCGTTTGAGCTGAAAAGTGACTGCGTTTACCTGAAACGAAGTCTCGCTTGTAGGAAGACACAGAGCCTGGCATTTAACTCCGTTTCTGAAGGGAAACACACAGCACAGTTCTCATCCATGAAACACACTCTGCTTTAGAGCAAGAAGCACGCTCTTGCTTTCTAGAGTCTCTAATAAGGCGGGAAACGTGAGAGTGCTCAGAACAAAAGAACTGTGTTTCCTACACACACGGACCATATCTAGTTCAACTCTGCTTCTGAAACTGATACAAACCACAGGCCCTCTAACATCCAATGCGTTTCAGTTAAGAGCGAGAAACGTGTGAGCTTCGTGTACAATATAGCTTCGTTTGAGCTGAAAAGTGACTGCGTTTACCTGAAACGAAGTCTCGCTTGTAGGAAGACACAGAGCCTGGCATTTAACTCCGTTTCTGAAGGGAAACACACAGCACAGTTCTCATCCATGAAACACACTCTGCTTTAGAGCAAGAAGCACGCTCTTGCTTTCTAGAGTCTCTAATAAGGCGGGAAACGTGAGAGTGCTCAGAACAAAAGAACTGTGTTTCCTACACACACGGACCATATCTAGTTCAACTCTGCTTCTGAAACTGATACAAACCACAGGCCCTCTAACATCCAATGCGTTTCAGTTAAGAGCGAGAAACGCCTGAGCTTCGTGTACAATATAGCTTCGTTTGAGCTGAAAAGTGACTGCGTTTACCTGAAACGAAGTCTCGCTTGTAGGAAGACACAGAGCCTGGCATTTAACTCCGTTTCTGAAGGGAAACACACAGCACAGTTCTCATCCATGAAACACACTCTGCTTTAGAGCAAGAAGCACGCTCTTGCTTTCTAGAGTCTCTAATAAGGCGGGAAACGTGAGAGTGCTCAGAACAAAAGAACTGTGTTTCCTACACACACGGACCATATCTAGTTCAACTCTGCTTCTGAAACTGATACAAACCACAGGCCCTCTAACATCCAATGCGTTTCAGTTAAGAGCGAGAAACGTGTGAGCTTCGTGTACAATATAGCTTCATTTGAGCTGAAAAGTGACTGCGTTTACCTGAAACGAAGTCTCGCTTGTAGGAAGACACAGAGCCTGGCATTTAACTCCGTTTCTGAAGGGAAACACACAGCACAGTTCTCATCCATGAAACACACTCTGCTTTAGAGCAAGAAGCACGCTCTTGCTTTCTAGAGTCTCTAATAAGGCGGGAAACGTGAGAGTGCTCAGAACAAAAGAACTGTGTTTCCTACACACACGGACCATATCTAGTTCAACTCTGCTTCTGAAACTGATACAAACCACAGGTCCTCTAACATCCAATGCGTTTCAGTTAAGAGCGAGAAACGCGTGAGCTTCGTGTACAATATAGCTTCGTTTGAGCTGAAAAGTGACTGCGTTTACCTGAAACGATGTCTCGCTTGTAGGAAGACACAGAGCCTGGCATTTAACTCCGTTTCTGAAGGGAAACACACAGCACAGTTCTCATCCATGAAACACACTCTGCTTTAGAGCAAGAAGCACGCTCTTGCTTTCTAGAGTCTCTAATAAGGCGGGAAACGTGAGAGTGCTCAGAACAAAAGAACTGTGTTTCCTACACACACGGACCATATCTAGTTCAACTCTGCTTCTGAAACTGATACAAACCACAGGCCCTCTAACATCCAATGCGTTTCAGTTAAGAGCGAGAAACGTGTGAGCTTCGTGTACAATATAGCTTCGTTTGAGCTGAAAAGTGACTGCGTTTACCTGAAACGAAGTCTCGCTTGTAGGAAGACACAGAGCCTGGCATTTAACTCCGTTTCTGAAGGGAAACACACAGCACAGTTCTCATCCATGAAACACACTCTGCTTTAGAGCAAGAAGCACGCTCTTGCTTTCTAGAGTCTCTAATAAGGCGGGAAACGTGAGAGTGCTCAGAACAAAAGAACTGTGTTTCCTACACACACGGACCATATCTAGTTCAACTCTGCTTCTGAAACTGATACAAACCACAGGCCCTCTAACATCCAATGCGTTTCAGTTAAGAGCGAGAAACGCGTGAGCTTCGTGTACAATATAGCTTCGTTTGAGCTGAAAAGTGACTGCGTTTACCTGAAACGAAGTCTCGCTTGTAGGAAGACACAGAGCCTGGCATTTAACTCCGTTTCTGAAGGGAAACACACAGCACAGTTCTCATCCATGAAACACACTCTGCTTTAGAGCAAGAAGCACGCTCTTGCTTTCTAGAGTCTCTAATAAGGCGGGAAACGTGAGAGTGCTCAGAACAAAAGAACTGTGTTTCCTACACACACGGACCATATCTAGTTCAACTCTGCTTCTGAAACTGATACAAACCACAGGCCCTCTAACATCCAATGCGTTTCAGTTAAGAGCGAGAAACGTGTGAGCTTCGTGTACAATATAGCTTCGTTTGAGCTGAAAAGTGACTGCGTTTACCTGAAACGAAGTCTCGCTTGTAGGAAGACACAGAGCCTGGCATTTAACTCCGTTTCTGAAGGGAAACACACAGCACAGTTCTCATCCATGAAACACACTCTGCTTTAGAGCAAGAAGCACGCTCTTGCTTTCTAGAGTCTCTAATAAGGCGGGAAACGTGAGAGTGCTCAGAACAAAAGAACTGTGTTTCCTACACACACGGACCATATCTAGTTCAACTCTGCTTCTGAAACTGATACAAACCACAGGCCCTCTAACATCCAATGCGTTTCAGTTAAGAGCGAGAAACGCGTGAGCTTCGTGTACAATATAGCTTCGTTTGAGCTGAAAAGTGACTGCGTTTACCTGAAACGATGTCTCGCTTGTAGGAAGACACAGAGCCTGGCATTTAACTCCGTTTCTGAAGGGAAACACACAGCACAGTTCTCATCCATGAAACACACTCTGCTTTAGAGCAAGAAGCACGCTCTTGCTTTCTAGAGTCTCTAATAAGGCGGGAAACGTGAGAGTGCTCAGAACAAAAGAACTGTGTTTCCTACACACACGGACCATATCTAGTTCAACTCTGCTTCTGAAACTGATACAAACCACAGGCCCTCTAACATCCAATGCGTTTCAGTTAAGAGCGAGAAACGTGTGAGCTTCGTGTACAATATAGCTTCGTTTGAGCTGAAAAGTGACTGCGTTTACCTGAAACGAAGTCTCGCTTGTAGGAAGACACAGAGCCTGGCATTTAACTCCGTTTCTGAAGGGAAACACACAGCACAGTTCTCATCCATGAAACACACTCTGCTTTAGAGCAAGAAGCACGCTCTTGCTTTCTAGAGTCTCTAATAAGGCGGGAAACGTGAGAGTGCTCAGAACAAAAGAACTGTGTTTCCTACACACACGGACCATATCTAGTTCAACTCTGCTTCTGAAACTGATACAAACCACAGGCCCTCTAACATCCAATGCGTTTCAGTTAAGAGCGAGAAACGTGTGAGCTTTGTGTACAATATAGCTTCGTTTGAGCTGAAAAGTGACTGCATTTACCTGAAACGAAGTCTCGCTTGTAGGAAGACACAGAGCCTGGCATTTAACTCCGTTTCTGAAGGGAAACACACAGCACAGTTCTCATCCATGAAACACACTCTGCTTTAGAGCAAGAAGCACGCTCTTGCTTTCTAGAGTCTCTAATAAGGCGGGAAACGTGAGAGTGCTCAGAACAAAAGAACTGTGTTTCCTACACACACGGACCATATCTAGATCAACTCTGCTTCTGAAACTGATACAAACCACAGGCCCTCTAACATCCAATGCGTTTCAGTTAAGAGCGAGAAACGTGTGAGCTTCGTGTACAATATAGCTTCGTTTGAGCTGAAAAGTGACTGCGTTTACCTGAAACGAAGTCTCGCTTGTAGGAAGACACAGAGCCTGGCATTTAACTCCGTTTCTGAAGGGAAACACACAGCACAGTTCTCATCCATGAAACACACTCTGCTTTAGAGCAAGAAGCACGCTCTTGCTTTCTAGAGTCTCTAATAAGGCGGGAAACGTGAGAGTGCTCAGAACAAAAGAACTGTGTTTCCTACACACACGGACCATATCTAGTTCAACTCTGCTTCTGAAACTGATACAAACCACAGGCCCTCTAACATCCAATGCGTTTCAGTTAAGAGCGAGAAACGTGTGAGCTTCGTGTACAATATAGCTTCGTTTGAGCTGAAAAGTGACTGCGTTTACCTGAAACGAAGTCTCGCTTGTAGGAAGACACAGAGCCTGGCATTTAACTCCGTTTCTGAAGGGAAACACACAGCACAGTTCTCATCCATGAAACACACTCTGCTTTAGAGCAAGAAGCACGCTCTTGCTTTCTAGAGTCTCTAATAAGGCGGGAAACGTGAGAGTGCTCAGAACAAAAGAACTGTGTTTCCTACACACACGGACCATATCTAGTTCAACTCTGCTTCTGAAACTGATACAAACCACGGGCCCTCTAACATCCAATGCGTTTCAGTTAAGAGCGAGAAACGTGTGAGCTTCGTGTACAATATAGCTTCGTTTGAGCTGAAAAGTGACTGCGTTTACCTGAAACGAAGTCTCGCTTGTAGGAAGACACAGAGCCTGGCATTTAACTCCGTTTCTGAAGGGAAACACACAGCACAGTTCTCATCCATGAAACACACTCTGCTTTAGAGCAAGAAGCACGCTCTTGCTTTCTAGAGTCTCTAATAAGGCGGGAAACGTGAGAGTGCTCAGAACAAAAGAACTGTGTTTCCTACACACACGGACCATATCTAGTTCAACTCTGCTTCTGAAACTGATACAAACCACAGGCCCTCTAACATCCAATGCGTTTCAGTTAAGAGCGAGAAACGCGTGAGCTTCGTGTACAATATAGCTTCGTTTGAGCTGAAAAGTGACTGCGTTTACCTGAAACGAAGTCTCGCTTGTAGGAAGACACAGAGCCTGGCATTTAACTCCGTTTCTGAAGGGAAACACACAGCACAGTTCTCATCCATGAAACACACTCTGCTTTAGAGCAAGAAGCACGCTCTTGCTTTCTAGAGTCTCTAATAAGGCGGGAAACGTGAGAGTGCTCAGAACAAAAGAACTGTGTTTCCTACACACACGGACCATATCTAGTTCAACTCTGCTTCTGAAACTGATACAAACCACAGGCCCTCTAACATCCAATGCGTTTCAGTTAAGAGCGAGAAACGTGTGAGCTTCGTGTACAATATAGCTTCGTTTGAGCTGAAAAGTGACTGCGTTTACCTGAAACGAAGTCTCGCTTGTAGGAAGACACAGAGCCTGGCATTTAACTCCGTTTCTGAAGGGAAACACACAGCACAGTTCTCATCCATGAAACACACTCTGCTTTAGAGCAAGAAGCACGCTCTTGCTTTCTAGAGTCTCTAATAAGGCGGGAAACGTGAGAGTGCTCAGAACAAAAGAACTGTGTTTCCTACACACACGGACCATATCTAGTTCAACTCTGCTTCTGAAACTGATACAAACCACAGGCCCTCTAACATCCAATGCGTTTCAGTTAAGAGCGAGAAACGCGTGAGCTTCGTGTACAATATAGCTTCGTTTGAGCTGAAAAGTGACTGCGTTTACCTGAAACGATGTCTCGCTTGTAGGAAGACACAGAGCCTGGCATTTAACTCCGTTTCTGAAGGGAAACACACAGCACAGTTCTCATCCATGAAACACACTCTGCTTTAGAGCAAGAAGCACGCTCTTGCTTTCTAGAGTCTCTAATAAGGCGGGAAACGTGAGAGTGCTCAGAACAAAAGAACTGTGTTTCCTACACACACGGACCATATCTAGATCAACTCTGCTTCTGAAACTGATACAAACCACAGGCCCTCTAACATCCAATGCGTTTCAGTTAAGAGCGAGAAACGTGTGAGCTTCGTGTACAATATAGCTTCGTTTGAGCTGAAAAGTGACTGCGTTTACCTGAAACGAAGTCTCGCTTGTAGGAAGACACAGAGCCTGGCATTTAACTCCGTTTCTGAAGGGAAACACACAGCACAGTTCTCATCCATGAAACACAATCTGCTTTAGAGCAAGAAGCACGCTATTGCTTTCTAGAGTCTCTAATAAGGCGGGAAACGTGAGAGTGCTCAGAACAAAAGAACTGTGTTTCCTACACACACGGACCATATCTAGTTCAACTCTGCTTCTGAAACTGATACAAACCACAGGCCCTCTAACATCCAATGCGTTTCAGTTAAGAGCGAGAAACGTGTGAGCTTCGTGTACAATATAGCTTCGTTTGAGCTGAAAAGTGACTGCGTTTACCTGAAACGAAGTCTCGCTTGTAGGAAGACACAGAGCCTGGCATTTAACTCCGTTTCTGAAGGGAAACACACAGCACAGTTCTCATCCATGAAACACACTCTGCTTTAGAGCAAGAAGCACGCTCTTGCTTTCTAGAGTCTCTAATAAGGCGGGAAACGTGAGAGTGCTCAGAACAAAAGAACTGTGTTTCCTACACACACGGACCATATCTAGTTCAACTCTGCTTCTGAAACTGATACAAACCACAGGCCCTCTAACATCCAATGCGTTTCAGTTAAGAGCGAGAAACGTGTGAGCTTCGTGTACAATATAGCTTCGTTTGAGCTGAAAAGTGACTGCGTTTACCTGAAACGAAGTCTCGCTTGTAGGAAGACACAGAGCCTGGCATTTAACTCCGTTTCTGAAGGGAAACACACAGCACAGTTCTCATCCATGAAACACACTCTGCTTTAGAGCAAGAAGCACGCTCTTGCTTTCTAGAGTCTCTAATAAGGCGGGAAACGTGAGAGTGCTCAGAACAAAAGAACTGTGTTTCCTACACACACGGACCATATCTAGTTCAACTCTGCTTCTGAAACTGATACAAACCACAGGCCCTCTAACATCCAATGCGTTTCAGTTAAGAGCGAGAAACGCCTGAGCTTCGTGTACAATATAGCTTCGTTTGAGCTGAAAAGTGACTGCGTTTACCTGAAACGAAGTCTCGCTTGTAGGAAGACACAGAGCCTGGCATTTAACTCCGTTTCTGAAGGGAAACACACAGCACAGTTCTCATCCATGAAACACACTCTGCTTTAGAGCAAGAAGCACGCTCTTGCTTTCTAGAGTCTCTAATAAGGCGGGAAACGTGAGAGTGCTCAGAACAAAAGAACTGTGTTTCCTACACACACGGACCATATCTAGTTCAACTCTGCTTCTGAAACTGATACAAACCACAGGCCCTCTAACATCCAATGCGTTTCAGTTAAGAGCGAGAAACGTGTGAGCTTCGTGTACAATATAGCTTCATTTGAGCTGAAAAGTGACTGCGTTTACCTGAAACGAAGTCTCGCTTGTAGGAAGACACAGAGCCTGGCATTTAACTCCGTTTCTGAAGGGAAACACACAGCACAGTTCTCATCCATGAAACACACTCTGCTTTAGAGCAAGAAGCACGCTCTTGCTTTCTAGAGTCTCTAATAAGGCGGGAAACGTGAGAGTGCTCAGAACAAAAGAACTGTGTTTCCTACACACACGGACCATATCTAGTTCAACTCTGCTTCTGAAACTGATACAAACCACAGGTCCTCTAACATCCAATGCGTTTCAGTTAAGAGCGAGAAACGTGTGAGCTTCGTGTACAATATAGCTTCGTTTGAGCTGAAAAGTGACTGCGTTTACCTGAAACGAAGTCTCGCTTGTAGGAAGACACAGAGCCTGGCATTTAACTCCGTTTCTGAAGGGAAACACACAGCACAGTTCTCATCCATGAAACACACTCTGCTTTAGAGCAAGAAGCACGCTCTTGCTTTCTAGAGTCTCTATTAAGGCGGGAAACGTGAGAGTGCTCAGAACAAAAGAACTGTGTTTCCTACACACACGGACCATATCTAGTTCAACTCTGCTTCTGAAACTGATACAAACCACAGGCCCTCTAACATCCAATGCGTTTCAGTTAAGAGCGAGAAACGTGTGAGCTTCGTGTACAATATAGCTTCGTTTGAGCTGAAAAGTGACTGCGTTTACCTGAAACGAAGTCTCGCTTGTAGGAAGACACAGAGCCTGGCATTTAACTCCGTTTCTGAAGGGAAACACACAGCACAGTTCTCATCCATGAAACACACTCTGCTTTAGAGCAAGAAGCACGCTCTTGCTTTCTAGAGTCTCTAATAAGGCGGGAAACGTGAGAGTGCTCAGAACAAAAGAACTGTGTTTCCTACACACACGGACCATATCTAGTTCAACTCTGCTTCTGAAACTGATACAAACCACAGGCCCTCTAACATCCAATGCGTTTCAGTTAAGAGCGAGAAACGTGTGAGCTTCGTGTACAATATAGCTTCGTTTGAGCTGAAAAGTGACTGCGTTTACCTGAAACGAAGTCTCGCTTGTAGGAAGACACAGAGCCTGGCATTTAACTCCGTTTCTGAAGGGAAACACACAGCACAGTTCTCATCCATGAAACACACTCTGCTTTAGAGCAAGAAGCACGCTCTTGCTTTCTAGAGTCTCTAATAAGGCGGGAAACGTGAGAGTGCTCAGAACAAAAGAACTGTGTTTCCTACACACACGGACCATATCTAGTTCAACTCTGCTTCTGAAACTGATACAAACCACAGGCCCTCTAACATCCAATGCGTTTCAGTTAAGAGCGAGAAACGCGTGAGCTTCGTGTACAATATAGCTTCGTTTGAGCTGAAAAGTGACTGCGTTTACCTGAAACGATGTCTCGCTTGTAGGAAGACACAGAGCCTGGCATTTAACTCCGTTTCTGAAGGGAAACACACAGCACAGTTCTCATCCATGAAACACACTCTGCTTTAGAGCAAGAAGCACGCTCTTGCTTTCTAGAGTCTCTAATAAGGCGGGAAACGTGAGAGTGCTCAGAACAAAAGAACTGTGTTTCCTACACACACGGACCATATCTAGTTCAACTCTGCTTCTGAAACTGATACAAACCACAGGCCCTCTAACATCCAATGCGTTTCAGTTAAGAGCGAGAAACGTGTGAGCTTCGTGTACAATATAGCTTCGTTTGAGCTGAAAAGTGACTGCGTTTACCTGAAACGAAGTCTCGCTTGTAGGAAGACACAGAGCCTGGCATTTAACTCCGTTTCTGAAGCGAAACACACAGCACAGTTCTCATCCATGAAACACACTCTGCTTTAGAGCAAGAAGCACGCTCTTGCTTTCTAGAGTCTCTAATAAGGCGGGAAACGTGAGAGTGCTCAGAACAAAAGAACTGTGTTTCCTACACACACGGACCATATCTAGTTCAACTCTGCTTCTGAAACTGATACAAACCACAGGCCCTCTAACATCCAATGCGTTTCAGTTAAGAGCGAGAAACGTGTGAGCTTCGTGTACAATATAGCTTCGTTTGAGCTGAAAAGTGACTGTGTTTACCTGAAACGAAGTCTCGCTTGTAGGAAGACACAGAGCCTGGCATTTAACTCCGTTTCTGAAGGGAAACACACAGCACAGTTCTCATCCATGAAACACACTCTGCTTTAGAGCAAGAAGCACGCTCTTGCTTTCTAGAGTCTCTAATAAGGCGGGAAACGTGAGAGTGCTCAGAACAAAAGAACTGTGTTTCCTACACACACGGACCATATCTAGTTCAACTCTGCTTCTGAAACTGATACAAACCACAGGCCCTCTAACATCCAATGCGTTTCAGTTAAGAGCGAGAAACGTGTGAGCTTCGTGTACAATATAGCTTCGTTTGAGCTGAAAAGTGACTGCGTTTACCTGAAACGAATCTCGCTTGTAGGAAGACACAGAGCCTGGCATTTAACTCCGTTTCTGAAGGGAAACACACAGCACAGTTCTCATCCATGAAACACACTCTGCTTTAGAGCAAGAAGCACGCTCTTGCTTTCTAGAGTCTCTAATAAGGCGGGAAACGTGAGAGTGCTCAGAACAAAAGAACTGTGTTTCCTACACACACGGACCATATCTAGTTCAACTCTGCTTCTGAAACTGATACAAACCACAGGCCCTCTAACATCCAATGCGTTTCAGTTAAGAGCGAGAAACGTGTGAGCTTCGTGTACAATATAGCTTCGTTTGAGCTGAAAGTACAATATAGCTTCGTTTGAGCTGAAAAGTGACTGCGTTTACCTGAAACGAAGTCTCGCTTGTAGGAAGACACAGAGCCTGGCATTTAACTCCGTTTCTGAAGGGAAACACACAGCACAGTTCTCATCCATGAAACACACTCTGCTTTAGAGCAAGAAGCACGCTCTTGCTTTCTAGAGTCTCTAATAAGGCGGGAAACGTGAGAGTGCTCAGAACAAAAGAACTGTGTTTCCTACACACACGGACCATATCTAGTTCAACTCTGCTTCTGAAACTGATACAAACCACAGGCCCTCTAACATCCAATGCGTTTCAGTTAAGAGCGAGAAACGTGTGAGCTTCGTGTACAATATAGCTTCGTTTGAGCTGAAAAGTGACTGCGTTTACCTGAAACGAAGTCTCGCTTGTAGGAAGACACAGAGCCTGGCATTTAACTCCGTTTCTGAAGGGAAACACACAGCACAGTTCTCATCCATGAAACACACTCTGCTTTAGAGCAAGAAGCACGCTCTTGCTTTCTAGAGTCTCTAATAAGGCGGGAAACGTGAGAGTGCTCAGAACAAAAGAACTGTGTTTCCTACACACACGGACCATATCTAGTTCAACTCTGCTTCTGAAACTGATACAAACCACAGGTCCTCTAACATCCAATGCGTTTCAGTTAAGAGCGAGAAACGTGTGAGCTTCGTGTACAATATAGCTTCGTTTGAGCTGAAAAGTGACTGCGTTTACCTGAAACGAAGTCTCGCTTGTAGGAAGACACAGAGCCTGGCATGTAACTCCGTTTCTGAAGGGAAACACACAGCACAGTTCTCATCCATGAAACACACTCTGCTTTAGAGCAAGAAGCACGCTCTTGCTTTCTAGAGTCTCTAATAAGGTGGGAAACGTGAGAGTGCTCATAACAAAAGAACTGTGTTTCCTACACACACGGACCATATCTAGTTCAACTCTGCTTCTGAAACTGATACAAACCACAGGCCCTCTAACATCCAATGCGTTTCAGTTAAGAGCGAGAAACGTGTGAGCTTCGTGTACAATATAGCTTCGTTTGAGCTGAAAAGTGACTGCGTTTACCTGAAACGAAGTCTCGCTTGTAGGAAGACACAGAGCCTGGCATTTAACTCCGTTTCTGAAGGGAAACACACAGCACAGTTCTCATCCATGAAACACACTCTGCTTTAGAGCAAGAAGCACGCTCTTGCTTTCTAGAGTCTCTAATAAGGCGGGAAACGTGAGAGTGCTCAGAACAAAAGAACTGTGTTTCCTACACACACGGACCATATCTAGTTCAACTCTGCTTCTGAAACTGATACAAACCACAGGTCCTCTAACATCCAATGCGTTTCAGTTAAGAGCGAGAAACGCGTGAGCTTCGTGTACAATATAGCTTCGTTTGAGCTGAAAAGTGACTGCGTTTACCTGAAACGAAGTCTCGCTTGTAGGAAGACACAGAGCCTGGCATTTAACTCCGTTTCTGAAGGGAAACACACAGCACAGTTCTCATCCATGAAACACACTCTGCTTTAGAGCAAGAAGCACGCTCTTGCTTTCTAGAGTCTCTAATAAGGCGGGAAACGTGAGAGTGCTCAGAACAAAAGAACTGTGTTTCCTACACACACGGACCATATCTAGTTCAACTCTGCTTCTGAAACTGATACAAACCACAGGCCCTCTAACATCCAATGCGTTTCAGTTAAGAGCGAGAAACGTGTGAGCTTCGTGTACAATATAGCTTCGTTTGAGCTGAAAAGTGACTGCGTTTACCTGAAACGAAGTCTCGCTTGTAGGAAGACACAGAGCCTGGCATTTAACTCCGTTTCTGAAGGGAAACACACAGCACAGTTCTCATCCATGAAACACACTCTGCTTTAGAGCAAGAAGCACGCTCTTGCTTTCTAGAGTCTCTAATAAGGCGGGAAACGTGAGAGTGCTCAGAACAAAAGAACTGTGTTTCCTACACACACGGACCATATCTAGTTCAACTCTGCTTCTGAAACTGATACAAACCACAGGCCCTCTAACATCCAATGCGTTTCAGTTAAGAGCGAGAAACGCGTGAGCTTCGTGTACAATATAGCTTCGTTTGAGCTGAAAAGTGACTGCTTTTACCTGAAACGATGTCTCGCTTGTAGGAAGACACAGAGCCTGGCATTTAACTCCGTTTCTGAAGGGAAACACACAGCACAGTTCTCATCCATGAAACACACTCTGCTTTAGAGCAAGAAGCACGCTCTTGCTTTCTAGAGTCTCTAATAAGGCGGGAAACGTGAGAGTGCTCAGAACAAAAGAACTGTGTTTCCTACACACACGGACCATATCTAGTTCAACTCTGCTTCTGAAACTGATACAAACCACAGGCCCTCTAACATCCAATGCGTTTCAGTTAAGAGCGAGAAACGCGTGAGCTTCGTGTACAATATAGCTTCGTTTGAGCTGAAAAGTGACTGCGTTTACCTGAAACGATGTCTCGCTTGTAGGAAGACACAGAGCCTGGCATTTAACTCCGTTTCTGAAGGGAAACACACAGCACAGTTCTCATCCATGAAACACACTCTGCTTTAGAGCAAGAAGCACGCTCTTGCTTTCTAGAGTCTCTAATAAGGCGGGAAACGTGAGAGTGCTCAGAACAAAAGAACTGTGTTTCCTACACACACGGACCATATCTAGTTCAACTCTGCTTCTGAAACTGATACAAACCACAGGCCCTCTAACATCCAATGCGTTTCAGTTAAGAGCGAGAAACGTGTGAGCTTCGTGTACAATATAGCTTCGTTTGAGCTGAAAAGTGACTGCGTTTACCTGAAACGAAGTCTCGCTTGTAGGAAGACACAGAGCCTGGCATTTAACTCCGTTTCTGAAGCGAAACACACAGCACAGTTCTCATCCATGAAACACACTCTGCTTTAGAGCAAGAAGCACGCTCTTGCTTTCTAGAGTCTCTAATAAGGCGGGAAACGTGAGAGTGCTCAGAACAAAAGAACTGTGTTTCCTACACACACGGACCATATCTAGTTCAACTCTGCTTCTGAAACTGATACAAACCACAGGCCCTCTAACATCCAATGCGTTTCAGTTAAGAGCGAGAAACGTGTGAGCTTCGTGTACAATATAGCTTCGTTTGAGCTGAAAAGTGACTGCGTTTACCTGAAACGAAGTCTCGCTTGTAGGAAGACACAGAGCCTGGCATTTAACTCCGTTTCTGAAGGGAAACACACAGCACAGTTCTCATCCATGAAACACACTCTGCTTTAGAGCAAGAAGCACGCTCTTGCTTTCTAGAGTCTCTAATAAGGCGGGAAACGTGAGAGTGCTCAGAACAAAAGAACTGTGTTTCCTACACACACGGACCATATCTAGTTCAACTCTGCTTCTGAAACTGATACAAACCACAGGCCCTCTAACATCCAATGCGTTTCAGTTAAGAGCGAGAAACGTGTGAGCTTCGTGTACAATATAGCTTCGTTTGAGCTGAAAAGTGACTGCGTTTACCTGAAACGAAGTCTCGCTTGTAGGAAGACACAGAGCCTGGCATTTAACTCCGTTTCTGAAGGGAAACACACAGCACAGTTCTCATCCATGAAACACACTCTGCTTTAGAGCAAGAAGCACGCTCTTGCTTTCTAGAGTCTCTAATAAGGCGGGAAACGTGAGAGTGCTCAGAACAAAAGAACTGTGTTTCCTACACACACGGACCATATCTAGTTCAACTCTGCTTCTGAAACTGATACAAACCACAGGCCCTCTAACATCCAATGCGTTTCAGTTAAGAGCGAGAAACGTGTGAGCTTCGTGTACAATATAGCTTCGTTTGAGCTGAAAGTACAATATAGCTTCGTTTGAGCTGAAAAGTGACTGCGTTTACCTGAAACGAAGTCTCGCTTGTAGGAAGACACAGAGCCTGGCATTTAACTCCGTTTCTGAAGGGAAACACACAGCACAGTTCTCATCCATGAAACACACTCTGCTTTAGAGCAAGAAGCACGCTCTTGCTTTCTAGAGTCTCTAATAAGGCGGGAAACGTGAGAGTGCTCAGAACAAAAGAACTGTGTTTCCTACACACACGGACCATATCTAGTTCAACTCTGCTTCTGAAACTGATACAAACCACAGGCCCTCTAACATCCAATGCGTTTCAGTTAAGAGCGAGAAACGTGTGAGCTTCGTGTACAATATAGCTTCGTTTGAGCTGAAAAGTGACTGCGTTTACCTGAAACGAAGTCTCGCTTGTAGGAAGACACAGAGCCTGGCATTTAACTCCGTTTCTGAAGGGAAACACACAGCACAGTTCTCATCCATGAAACACACTCTGCTTTAGAGCAAGAAGCACGCTCTTGCTTTCTAGAGTCTCTAATAAGGCGGGAAACGTGAGAGTGCTCAGAACAAAAGAACTGTGTTTCCTACACACACGGACCATATCTAGTTCAACTCTGCTTCTGAAACTGATACAAACCACAGGTCCTCTAACATCCAATGCGTTTCAGTTAAGAGCGAGAAACGTGTGAGCTTCGTGTACAATATAGCTTCGTTTGAGCTGAAAAGTGACTGCGTTTACCTGAAACGAAGTCTCGCTTGTAGGAAGACACAGAGCCTGGCATGTAACTCCGTTTCTGAAGGGAAACACACAGCACAGTTCTCATCCATGAAACACACTCTGCTTTAGAGCAAGAAGCACGCTCTTGCTTTCTAGAGTCTCTAATAAGGTGGGAAACGTGAGAGTGCTCAGAACAAAAGAACTGTGTTTCCTACACACACGGACCATATCTAGTTCAACTCTGCTTCTGAAACTGATACAAACCACAGGCACTCTAACATCCAATGCGTTTCAGTTAAGAGCGAGAAACGTGTGAGCTTCGTGTACAATATAGCTTCGTTTGAGCTGAAAAGTGACTGCGTTTACCTGAAACGAAGTCTCGCTTGTAGGAAGACACAGAGCCTGGCATTTAACTCCGTTTCTGAAGGGAAACACACAGCACAGTTCTCATCCATGAAACACACTCTGCTTTAGAGCAAGAAGCACGCTCTTGCTTTCTAGAGTCTCTAATAAGGCGGGAAACGTGAGAGTGCTCAGAACAAAAGAACTGTGTTTCCTACACACACGGACCATATCTAGTTCAACTCTGCTTCTGAAACTGATACAAACCACAGGCCCTCTAACATCCAATGCGTTTCAGTTAAGAGCGAGAAACGCGTGAGCTTCGTGTACAATATAGCTTCGTTTGAGCTGAAAAGTGACTGCGTTTACCTGAAACGAAGTCTCGCTTGTAGGAAGACACAGAGCCTGGCATTTAACTCCGTTTCTGAAGGGAAACACACAGCACAGTTCTCATCCATGAAACACACTCTGCTTTAGAGCAAGAAGCACGCTCTTGCTTTCTAGAGTCTCTAATAAGGCGGGAAACGTGAGAGTGCTCAGAACAAAAGAACTGTGTTTCCTACACACACGGACCATATCTAGTTCAACTCTGCTTCTGAAACTGATACAAACCACAGGCCCTCTAACATCCAATGCGTTTCAGTTAAGAGCGAGAAACGTGTGAGCTTCGTGTACAATATAGCTTCGTTTGAGCTGAAAAGTGACTGCGTTTACCTGAAACGAAGTCTCGCTTGTAGGAAGACACAGAGCCTGGCATTTAACTCCGTTTCTGAAGGGAAACACACAGCACAGTTCTCATCCATGAAACACACTCTGCTTTAGAGCAAGAAGCACGCTCTTGCTTTCTAGAGTCTCTAATAAGGCGGGAAACGTGAGAGTGCTCAGAACAAAAGAACTGTGTTTCCTACACACACGGACCATATCTAGTTCAACTCTGCTTCTGAAACTGATACAAACCACAGGCCCTCTAACATCCAATGCGTTTCAGTTAAGAGCGAGAAACGCGTGAGCTTCGTGTACAATATAGCTTCGTTTGAGCTGAAAAGTGACTGCTTTTACCTGAAACGATGTCTCGCTTGTAGGAAGACACAGAGCCTGGCATTTAACTCCGTTTCTGAAGGGAAACACACAGCACAGTTCTCATCCATGAAACACACTCTGCTTTAGAGCAAGAAGCACGCTCTTGCTTTCTAGAGTCTCTAATAAGGCGGGAAACGTGAGAGTGCTCAGAACAAAAGAACTGTGTTTCCTACACACACGGACCATATCTAGTTCAACTCTGCTTCTGAAACTGATACAAACCACAGGCCCTCTAACATCCAATGCGTTTCAGTTAAGAGCGAGAAACGCCTGAGCTTCGTGTACAATATAGCTTCGTTTGAGCTGAAAAGTGACTGCGTTTACCTGAAACGATGTCTCGCTTGTAGGAAGACACAGAGCCTGGCATTTAACTCCGTTTCTGAAGGGAAACACACAGCACAGTTCTCATCCATGAAACACACTCTGCTTTAGAGCAAGAAGCACGCTCTTGCTTTCTAGAGTCTCTAATAAGGCGGGAAACGTGAGAGTGCTCAGAACAAAAGAACTGTGTTTCCTACACACACGGACCATATCTAGTTCAACTCTGCTTCTGAAACTGATACAAACCACAGGCCCTCTAACATCCAATGCGTTTCAGTTAAGAGCGAGAAACGTGTGAGCTTCGTGTACAATATAGCTTCGTTTGAGCTGAAAAGTGACTGCGTTTACCTGAAACGAAGTCTCGCTTGTAGGAAGACACAGAGCCTGGCATTTAACTCCGTTTCTGAAGGGAAACACACAGCACAGTTCTCATCCATGAAACACACTCTGCTTTAGAGCAAGAAGCACGCTCTTGCTTTCTAGAGTCTCTAATAAGGCGGGAAACGTGAGAGTGCTCAGAACAAAAGAACTGTGTTTCCTACACACACGGACCATATCTAGTTCAACTCTGCTTCTGAAACTGATACAAACCACGGGCCCTCTAACATCCAATGCGTTTCAGTTAAGAGCGAGAAACGTGTGAGCTTCGTGTACAATATAGCTTCGTTTGAGCTGAAAAGTGACTGCGTTTACCTGAAACGAAGTCTCGCTTGTAGGAAGACACAGAGCCTGGCATTTAACTCCGTTTCTGAAGGGAAACACACAGCACAGTTCTCATCCATGAAACACACTCTGCTTTAGAGCAAGAAGCACGCTCTTGCTTTCTAGAGTCTCTAATAAGGCGGGAAACGTGAGAGTGCTCAGAACAAAAGAACTGTGTTTCCTACACACACGGACCATATCTAGTTCAACTCTGCTTCTGAAACTGATACAAACCACAGGCCCTCTAACATCCAATGCGTTTCAGTTAAGAGCGAGAAACGTGTGAGCTTCGTGTACAATATAGCTTTGTTTGAGCTGAAAAGTGACTGCGTTTACCTGAAACGAAGTCTCGCTTGTAGGAAGACACAGAGCCTGGCATTTAACTCCGTTTCTGAAGGGAAACACACAGCACAGTTCTCATCCATGAAACACACTCTGCTTTAGAGCAAGAAGCACGCTCTTGCTTTCTAGAGTCTCTAATAAGGCGGGAAACGTGAGAGTGCTCAGAACAAAAGAACTGTGTTTCCTACACACACGGACCATATCTAGTTCAACTCTGCTTCTGAAACTGATACAAACCACAGGCCCTCTAACATCCAATGCGTTTCAGTTAAGAGCGAGAAACGTGTGAGCTTCGTGTACAATATAGCTTCGTTTGAGCTGAAAAGTGACTGCGTTTACCTGAAACGAAGTCTCGCTTGTAGGAAGACACAGAGCCTGGCATTTAACTCCGTTTCTGAAGGGAAACACACAGCACAGTTCTCATCCATGAAACACACTCTGCTTTAGAGCAAGAAGCACGCTCTTGCTTTCTAGAGTCTCTAATAAGGCGGGAAACGTGAGAGTGCTCAGAACAAAAGAACTGTGTTTCCTACACACACGGACCATATCTAGTTCAACTCTGCTTCTGAAACTGATACAAACCACAGGCCCTCTAACATCCAATGCGTTTCAGTTAAGAGCGAGAAACGTGTGAGCTTCGTGTACAATATAGCTTCGTTTGAGCTGAAAAGTGACTGCGTTTACCTGAAACGAAGTCTCGCTTGTAGGAAGACACAGAGCCTGGCATTTAACTCCGTTTCTGAAGGGAAACACACAGCACAGTTCTCATCCATGAAACACACTCTGCTTTAGAGCAAGAAGCACGCTCTTGCTTTCTAGAGTCTCTAATAAGGCGGGAAACGTGAGAGTGCTCAGAACAAAAGAACTGTGTTTCCTACACACACGGACCATATCTAGTTCAACTCTGCTTCTGAAACTGATACAAACCACAGGCCCTCTAACATCCAATGCGTTTCAGTTAAGAGCGAGAAACGTGTGAGCTTCGTGTACAATATAGCTTCGTTTGAGCTGAAAAGTGACTGCGTTTACCTGAAACGAAGTCTCGCTTGTAGGAAGACACAGAGCCTGGCATTTAACTCCGTTTCTGAAGGGAAACACACAGCACAGTTCTCATCCATGAAACACACTCTGCTTTAGAGCAAGAAGCACGCTCTTGCTTTCTAGAGTCTCTAATAAGGCGGGAAACGTGAGAGTGCTCAGAACAAAAGAACTGTGTTTCCTACACACACGGACCATATCTAGTTCAACTCTGCTTCTGAAACTGATACAAACCACAGGCCCTCTAACATCCAATGCGTTTCAGTTAAGAGCGAGAAACGCGTGAGCTTCGTGAACAATATAGCTTCGTTTGAGCTGAAAAGTGACTGCGTTTACCTGAAACGATGTCTCGCTTGTAGGAAGACACAGAGCCTGGCATTTAACTCCGTTTCTGAAGGGAAACACACAGCACAGTTCTCATCCATGAAACACACTCTGCTTTAGAGCAAGAAGCACGCTCTTGCTTTCTAGAGTCTCTAATAAGGCGGGAAACGTGAGAGTGCTCAGAACAAAAGAACTGTGTTTCCTACACACACGGACCATATCTAGTTCAACTCTGCTTCTGAAACTGATACAAACCACAGGCCCTCTAACATCCAATGCGTTTCAGTTAAGAGCGAGAAACGTGTGAGCTTCGTGTACAATATAGCTTCGTTTGAGCTGAAAAGTGACTGCGTTTACCTGAAACGAAGTCTCGCTTGTAGGAAGACACAGAGCCTGGCATTTAACTCCGTTTCTGAAGGGAAACACACAGCACAGTTCTCATCCATGAAACACACTCTGCTTTAGAGCAAGAAGCACGCTCTTGCTTTCTAGAGTCTCTAATAAGGCGGGAAACGTGAGAGTGCTCAGAACAAAAGAACTGTGTTTCCTACACACACGGACCATATCTAGTTCAACTCTGCTTCTGAAACTGATACAAACCACAGGCCCTCTAACATCCAATGCGTTTCAGTTAAGAGCGAGAAACGTGTGAGCTTTGTGTACAATATAGCTTCGTTTGAGCTGAAAAGTGACTGCATTTACCTGAAAAGAAGTCTCGCTTGTAGGAAGACACAGAGCCTGGCATTTAACTCCGTTTCTGAAGGGAAACACACAGCACAGTTCTCATCCATGAAACACACTCTTCTTTAGAGCAAGAAGCACGCTCTTGCTTTCTAGAGTCTCTAATAAGGCGGGAAACGTGAGAGTGCTCAGAACAAAAGAACTGTGTTTCCTACACACACGGACCATATCTAGATCAACTCTGCTTCTGAAACTGATACAAACCACAGGCCCTCTAACATCCAATGCGTTTCAGTTAAGAGCGAGAAACGTGTGAGCTTCGTGTACAATATAGCTTCGTTTGAGCTGAAAAGTGACTGCGTTTACCTGAAACGAAGTCTCGCTTGTAGGAAGACACAGAGCCTGGCATTTAACTCCGTTTCTGAAGGGAAACACACAGCACAGTTCTCATCCATGAAACACACTCTGCTTTAGAGCAAGAAGCACGCTCTTGCTTTCTAGAGTCTCTAATAAGGCGGGAAACGTGAGAGTGCTCAGAACAAAAGAACTGTGTTTCCTACACACACGGACCATATCTAGTTCAACTCTGCTTCTGAAACTGATACAAACCACAGGCCCTCTAACATCCAATGCGTTTCAGTTAAGAGCGAGAAACGTGTGAGCTTCGTGTACAATATAGCTTCGTTTGAGCTGAAAAGTGACTGCGTTTACCTGAAACGAAGTCTCGCTTGTAGGAAGACACAGAGCCTGGCATTTAACTCCGTTTCTGAAGGGAAACACACAGCACAGTTCTCATCCATGAAACACACTCTGCTTTAGAGCAAGAAGCACGCTCTTGCTTTCTAGAGTCTCTAATAAGGCGGGAAACGTGAGAGTGCTCAGAACAAAAGAACTGTGTTTCCTACACACACGGACCATATCTAGTTCAACTCTGCTTCTGAAACTGATACAAACCACGGGCCCTCTAACATCCAATGCGTTTCAGTTAAGAGCGAGAAACGTGTGAGCTTCGTGTACAATATAGCTTCGTTTGAGCTGAAAAGTGACTGCGTTTACCTGAAACGAAGTCTCGCTTGTAGGAAGACACAGAGCCTGGCATTTAACTCCGTTTCTGAAGGGAAACACACAGCACAGTTCTCATCCATGAAACACACTCTGCTTTAGAGCAAGAAGCACGCTCTTGCTTTCTAGAGTCTCTAATAAGGCGGGAAACGTGAGAGTGCTCAGAACAAAAGAACTGTGTTTCCTACACACACGGACCATATCTAGTTCAACTCTGCTTCTGAAACTGATACAAACCACAGGCCCTCTAACATCCAATGCGTTTCAGTTAAGAGCGAGAAACGTGTGAGCTTCGTGTACAATATAGCTTCGTTTGAGCTGAAAAGTGACTGCGTTTACCTGAAACGAAGTCTCGCTTGTAGGAAGACACAGAGCCTGGCATTTAACTCCGTTTCTGAAGGGAAACACACAGCACAGTTCTCATCCATGAAACACACTCTGCTTTAGAGCAAGAAGCACGCTCTTGCTTTCTAGAGTCTCTAATAAGGCGGGAAACGTGAGAGTGCTCAGAACAAAAGAACTGTGTTTCCTACACACACGGACCATATCTAGTTCAACTCTGCTTCTGAAACTGATACAAACCACAGGCCCTCTAACATCCAATGCGTTTCAGTTAAGAGCGAGAAACGTGTGAGCTTTGTGTACAATATAGCTTCGTTTGAGCTGAAAAGTGACTGCGTTTACCTGAAACGAAGTCTCGCTTGTAGGAAGACACAGAGCCTGGCATTTAACTCCGTTTCTGAAGGGAAACACACAGCACAGTTCTCATCCATGAAACACACTCTGCTTTAGAGCAAGAAGCACGCTCTTGCTTTCTAGAGTCTCTAATAAGGCGGGAAACGTGAGAGTGCTCAGAACAAAAGAACTGTGTTTCCTACACACACGGACCATATCTAGTTCAACTCTGCTTCTGAAACTGATACAAACCACAGGCCCTCTAACATCCAATGCGTTTCAGTTAAGAGCGAGAAACGTGTGAGCTTCGTGTACAATATAGCTTCGTTTGAGCTGAAAAGTGACTGCGTTTACCTGAAACGAAGTCTCGCTTGTAGGAAGACACAGAGCCTGGCATTTAACTCCGTTTCTGAAGGGAAACACACAGCACAGTTCTCATCCATGAAACACACTCTGCTTTAGAGCAAGAAGCACGCTCTTGCTTTCTAGAGTCTCTAATAAGGCGGGAAACGTGAGAGTGCTCAGAACAAAAGAACTGTGTTTCCTACACACACGGACCATATCTAGATCAACTCTGCTTCTGAAACTGATACAAACCACAGGCCCTCTAACATCCAATGCGTTTCAGTTAAGAGCGAGAAACGTGTGAGCTTCGTGTACAATATAGCTTCGTTTGAGCTGAAAAGTGACTGCGTTTACCTGAAACGAAGTCTCGCTTGTAGGAAGACACAGAGCCTGGCATTTAACTCCGTTTCTGAAGGGAAACACACAGCACAGTTCTCATCCATGAAACACAATCTGCTTTAGAGCAAGAAGCACGCTCTTGCTTTCTAGAGTCTCTAATAAGGCGGGAAACGTGAGAGTGCTCAGAACAAAAGAACTGTGTTTCCTACACACACGGACCATATCTAGTTCAACTCTGCTTCTGAAACTGATACAAACCACAGGCCCTCTAACATCCAATGCGTTTCAGTTAAGAGCGAGAAACGTGTGAGCTTCGTGTACAATATAGCTTCGTTTGAGCTGAAAAGTGACTGCGTTTACCTGAAACGAAGTCTCGCTTGTAGGAAGACACAGAGCCTGGCATTTAACTCCGTTTCTGAAGGGAAACACACAGCACAGTTCTCATCCATGAAACACACTCTGCTTTAGAGCAAGAAGCACGCTCTTGCTTTCTAGAGTCTCTAATAAGGCGGGAAACGTGAGAGTGCTCAGAACAAAAGAACTGTGTTTCCTACACACACGGACCATATCTAGTTCAACTCTGCTTCTGAAACTGATACAAACCACAGGCCCTCTAACATCCAATGCGTTTCAGTTAAGAGCGAGAAACGTGTGAGCTTCGTGTACAATATAGCTTCGTTTGAGCTGAAAAGTGACTGCGTTTACCTGAAACGAAGTCTCGCTTGTAGGAAGACACAGAGCCTGGCATTTAACTCCGTTTCTGAAGGGAAACACACAGCACAGTTCTCATCCATGAAACACACTCTGCTTTAGAGCAAGAAGCACGCTCTTGCTTTCTAGAGTCTCTAATAAGGCGGGAAACGTGAGAGTGCTCAGAACAAAAGAACTGTGTTTCCTACACACACGGACCATATCTAGTTCAACTCTGCTTCTGAAACTGATACAAACCACAGGCCCTCTAACATCCAATGCGTTTCAGTTAAGAGCGAGAAACGCGTGAGCTTCGTGTACAATATAGCTTCGTTTGAGCTGAAAAGTGACTGCGTTTACCTGAAACGATGTCTCGCTTGTAGGAAGACACAGAGCCTGGCATTTAACTCCGTTTCTGAAGGGAAACACACAGCACAGTTCTCATCCATGAAACACACTCTGCTTTAGAGCAAGAAGCACGCTCTTGCTTTCTAGAGTCTCTATTAAGGCGGGAAACGTGAGAGTGCTCAGAACAAAAGAACTGTGTTTCCTACACACACGGACCATATCTAGTTCAACTCTGCTTCTGAAACTGATACAAACCACAGGCCCTCTAACATCCAATGCGTTTCAGTTAAGAGCGAGAAACGTGTGAGCTTCGTGTACAATATAGCTTCGTTTGAGCTGAAAAGTGACTGCGTTTACCTGAAACGAAGTCTCGCTTGTAGGAAGACACAGAGCCTGGCATTTAACTCCGTTTCTGAAGGGAAACACACAGCACAGTTCTCATCCATGAAACACACTCTGCTTTAGAGCAAGAAGCACGCTCTTGCTTTCTAGAGTCTCTAATAAGGCGGGAAACGTGAGAGTGCTCAGAACAAAAGAACTGTGTTTCCTACACACACGGACCATATCTAGTTCAACTCTGCTTCTGAAACTGATACAAACCACAGGCCCTCTAACATCCAATGCGTTTCAGTTAAGAGCGAGAAACGTGTGAGCTTCGTGTACAATATAGCTTCGTTTGAGCTGAAAAGTGACTGCGTTTACCTGAAACGAAGTCTCGCTTGTAGGAAGACACAGAGCATGGCATTTAACTCCGTTTCTGAAGGGAAACACACAGCACAGTTCTCATCCATGAAACACACTCTGCTTTAGAGCAAGAAGCACGCTCTTGCTTTCTAGAGTCTCTAATAAGGCGGGAAACGTGAGAGTGCTCAGAACAAAAGAACTGTGTTTCCTACACACACGGACCATATCTAGTTCAACTCTGCTTCTGAAACTGATACAAACCACAGGCCCTCTAACATCCAATGCGTTTCAGTTAAGAGCGAGAAACGCGTGAGCTTCGTGTACAATATAGCTTCGTTTGAGCTGAAAAGTGACTGCGTTTACCTGAAACGATGTCTCGCTTGTAGGAAGACACAGAGCCTGGCATTTAACTCCGTTTCTGAAGGGAAACACACAGCACAGTTCTCATCCATGAAACACACTCTGCTTTAGAGCAAGAAGCACGCTCTTGCTTTCTAGAGTCTCTAATAAGGCGGGAAACGTGAGAGTGCTCAGAACAAAAGAACTGTGTTTCCTACACACACGGACCATATCTAGTTCAACTCTGCTTCTGAAACTGATACAAACCACAGGCCCTCTAACATCCAATGCGTTTCAGTTAAGAGCGAGAAACGTGTGAGCTTCGTGTACAATATAGCTTCGTTTGAGCTGAAAAGTGACTGCGTTTACCTGAAACGAAGTCTCGCTTGTAGGAAGACACAGAGCCTGGCATTTAACTCCGTTTCTGAAGCGAAACACACAGCACAGTTCTCATCCATGAAACACACTCTGCTTTAGAGCAAGAAGCACGCTCTTGCTTTCTAGAGTCTCTAATAAGGCGGGAAACGTGAGAGTGCTCAGAACAAAAGAACTGTGTTTCCTACACACACGGACCATATCTAGTTCAACTCTGCTTCTGAAACTGATACAAACCACAGGTCCTCTAACATCCAATGCGTTTCAGTTAAGAGCGAGAAACGTGTGAGCTTCGTGTACAATATAGCTTCGTTTGAGCTGAAAAGTGACTGCGTTTACCTGAAACGAAGTCTCGCTTGTAGGAAGACACAGAGCCTGGCATGTAACTCCGTTTCTGAAGGGAAACACACAGCACAGTTCTCATCCATGAAACACACTCTGCTTTAGAGCAAGAAGCACGCTCTTGCTTTCTAGAGTCTCTAATAAGGTGGGAAACGTGAGAGTGCTCAGAACAAAAGAACTGTGTTTCCTACACACACGGACCATATCTAGTTCAACTCTGCTTCTGAAACTGATACAAACCACAGGCACTCTAACATCCAATGCGTTTCAGTTAAGAGCGAGAAACGTGTGAGCTTCGTGTACAATATAGCTTCGTTTGAGCTGAAAAGTGACTGCGTTTACCTGAAACGAAGTCTCGCTTGTAGGAAGACACAGAGCCTGGCATTTAACTCCGTTTCTGAAGGGAAACACACAGCACAGTTCTCATCCATGAAACACACTCTGCTTTAGAGCAAGAAGCACGCTCTTGCTTTCTAGAGTCTCTAATAAGGCGGGAAACGTGAGAGTGCTCAGAACAAAAGAACTGTGTTTCCTACACACACGGACCATATCTAGTTCAACTCTGCTTCTGAAACTGATACAAACCACAGGCCCTCTAACATCCAATGCGTTTCAGTTAAGAGCGAGAAACGCGTGAGCTTCGTGTACAATATAGCTTCGTTTGAGCTGAAAAGTGACTGCGTTTACCTGAAACGAAGTCTCGCTTGTAGGAAGACACAGAGCCTGGCATTTAACTCCGTTTCTGAAGGGAAACACACAGCACAGTTCTCATCCATGAAACACACTCTGCTTTAGAGCAAGAAGCACGCTCTTGCTTTCTAGAGTCTCTAATAAGGCGGGAAACGTGAGAGTGCTCAGAACAAAAGAACTGTGTTTCCTACACACACGGACCATATCTAGTTCAACTCTGCTTCTGAAACTGATACAAACCACAGGCCCTCTAACATCCAATGCGTTTCAGTTAAGAGCGAGAAACGTGTGAGCTTCGTGTACAATATAGCTTCGTTTGAGCTGAAAAGTGACTGCGTTTACCTGAAACGAAGTCTCGCTTGTAGGAAGACACAGAGCCTGGCATTTAACTCCGTTTCTGAAGGGAAACACACAGCACAGTTCTCATCCATGAAACACACTCTGCTTTAGAGCAAGAAGCACGCTCTTGCTTTCTAGAGTCTCTAATAAGGCGGGAAACGTGAGAGTGCTCAGAACAAAAGAACTGTGTTTCCTACACAC